>JABCMJ010001068.1:0-29518 GCA_014822125.1 Arbutus unedo
CTCCTCTTATCTTATACCCCCTCAATAACTTATCTCACTAAAAATAATTTCTCATCCAATCGGCCCATTAGGGGATTATTTTTGAAAGGCCCTGCATTTTTGCCCTTCCAAACATTGTTAAATATGTTACATCAACCCTTATATCCCTCTAAAAATTATCCCATTCCTTATACCCCATCCAAACAGTCCCTTATTATGAATTGTTCAACTTATTCTCACAAGCTAAATTTTACGTGTAGAGAATTGTTCAACTTATTCTCACAGGCTAAATTTTACGTGTAGAATATTGCTTGATGAGCATGACCGAATCACATCTTTTGAAAAGGAACGAAGTCTTTGTTTATTCACAACACGTGGAATTTGCGCATCAACTATTGAGTTGATGTTGTTTGTATAAATTAACTGTACTCGTTTGTTTGTTTGGAAAAAAAAATTTTAAACATTTTTCTGAATTTGTTTGGGAAATTTTTTTTCAAACATTTTTACTTTTTTCCCAAACAACATTTATTTCTTTATAAAAGAAGAGAGAGAGAGAGACACACACACACCTCAAAAATACCAAAAAAATTTAACTCACAAATTTTTTCTGAAAAACTTCTACCAAATAGTATCTCAGAATTTTTTTTCCAAAAATTATTTCAAAAATAAGCAAATGAACACAGCCTAAGTAAGCCCCTTTTTGGTGTTACAAAATAACAAGATCAAGGTGTGACTCCATATTTCAAACTGCACCAATAAAATTTGAGTAATTTTCATACGTCTTTTTTAAATAATCACACTTTTTCTGCATGTCCTTTTCCATGCGTAAATCAACTTGAAAATTTCATATGAATTGACGACTATGCCCTTCTATGTGTAAAAAGGTCTGCCATGAAATGGCAAAGAGGATAGAAAAGATTTAAGGTTATATTAGACAGTAAAAATCTGAAATACAAAATATTATTCACTTCCACTTATTACAACTACATATATATTTACCCGAGGACAGGGATAGGGACTTAAGTGGGTAAGTTCCAAATTAACCTATCTCCACTCAATACTCTACCAGCTCTCTTTCAGTACCATTTGTCAAGAACTGAACTTCTTTTTCACGTTCAGTGAAGGAGGAGGAGAAGAATTTCTAAAATTGGGTCATGCAGCTTTGCATTTCTTGTTTGGAGTCTTTGGTGGGACTTTTAATTCTATCTAGAATTGATTTCCAATATTTGTCTATTTTCTCCAAATATTTATCTCAATTCATGCTAATTATCTATTGTTTCTTTGTTGATCAGGAAATATCAATGGATTGTCCTTGTTTTTGGCACCAATGTAAGCATCCCGAATAACACGTACCTCTCCCTCTCTCTCTCTCTCTCTCTCTCTCTCTCTCTCTCTTTCTCTCAAAAAATCAATTCGCACTTTTTCAAGAACTAGTCATTTGGATGACTAGAGTGTTGCCCAGCTTCATTATTTTTTTTTTCCAAGAAATTATGTGATGAAAATGCTTAATTAATGTGTTTATTTTCTCAATTGATGGAAGGATAACGTTTAAGAGGTTAGTAGTAAACAAATCCACAGAACAATTCTCAGGCATACTGTACGTCATGACCTTGCTCAATTGCTTGGTAAGTTCTTGAATTTTCTTATATATTTGTTGGCAATTTACAAATTTGTCCATGATGCAATGAACCAGGTATGGCCTGCCTTTTGTTTCAAAAAACAACATGCTCGTGTCAACAATCAATGGCACAGGTGCAGCGATTGAGTTCGTCTACGTGCTGATTTTTCTCATATATGCACCAAAGAAAGAGAAGGCTAAGATCCTGGGGCTTCTCACATTTGTCCTCACTATATTTTCCGCGGTCGCTCTTGTCTCACTTTTTGCCCTTCATGGCAACATCAGAAAGATATTCTGTGGTTTTGCAGCCAGCATCTTCTCTATTATCATGTACGCGTCACCTCTGTTGATCATGGTAAGCTCTTAAACATTGTTTTCAAATGGGTTTGTAGCTAACGAACTTCATACTTTTGAACCACTTGTTTTAAGGAGTAAGGGGTTTGTAGTTAAAAAGCTTAGCAGCTTTTAAGAAGTTTTGTTCATTTTCTGTCATTGTTTGTGTTCTTATGCGGTACATCTTTGTTCCTATTTGGACTCTTGGAAAATGACCTTTTTGTTGCTGTAAGTATCGGTAGTAGCTCTATCTTGAATAATTGTTCATATTGGACTTGATCATGGAATTGTGATTACAGTAACTCTAAGCGAAAGGAAGACCCCTTTCGTCAAGTCGGTAAAGTAGGTCCACTAGGTCTTACTACCATCTTCTTGTGTAGAAGTCCACTAGGTCTTACTATTTAGTTCTACATGTTGGTCGTTTGATGAATATATAAATGATTTTATATATTCATTACCTCCACTTTATTATTGCATAAAATTTTGGAGTAAGTTGAACGTTTTCCCTTTGAGCACTGAATAAGTATTGATCGATAGATGGTGTCAACTGTTAAGTATATTTATACGCTAATTTATTACAATTTTGCGTTTACTTTAGATATTATATATATTCAAATAACTAAAAATATCGCAATGTTATCATAACATGACGTTTTTCAACTAGTCAAATATTCATGACATATTTGGTAAATTACAAATGCAAAATTTTAGGACATATGCTTGATCTAAATTGTCAAACTTTTATTTTATTACCCTCATTTATCAAATGCTATATAAAATTAATGCTAACACGATACCTGTAAAATATAACATACAAAATATTTGTGAGCATTTCAACCCAATACTGTTTTATCATTCATCAATATTCTTACATTTGTGACATCAAACAGTACCGTGAAATGATATCAATAAACTATTTGGCATATCTAAGTTTATTTTATACCCTACTTTTTTTTTGGTAAGGACAAAGAAGAATTTTATTAATTAAGGAATACTTGCAATGAGTAATACAGACTAATGACAATGGCATCACTACGGAACCGAGAGGATTCCGACTAGGTTAGAACATAAATGGTCGCCAATCTCATGTCAAGGGAGATACCCCAAAAAAGTTGGTGAGATACCAATGAGAAAACCAACAATAATTACAACATAATTCACTAAATACATCAAAACAACCAATAGACATTTTGGACCTAAACTGATAATCCTCCATAAGAACTTGTTCCTGCAAACTTGAAGCAAAAACCTTGCCAAAAAACAGGATGATCTGAAATAGAAAACTTGAATGATTCAAATCAACAGCACTATCATCAACAGTAGCAAAATCTTTGCATCCTCAAACAAGGGATTGAACCCATGAGAAAAGACTATGTTTAAGACAGAAAACTAAAGTAGAGCCAACATAATTACAATTGAAGACCGCCTAAACCAGTTGAAAAATAAGTAACACTAGCAGGGGCAGATCTAGAAATCTCAACTACAAAATCTTATCTAGAATTACATGACGAATATTCTTCTAAGAAGAGGTAAATATAAAATTTTACGTACATATTAATTTAAAATAGCACTCAACGACTTTTCTTACTGAATAAAATACAAAAAAGAGTCATTCGTTAAGTAAAAAATTAAATTATTTTTTAAACTATAGACGTATGAAGTATTATTAATTAATTATTTTTTAAATGCAAAATATTGATACAGGCGAAATGTTTAGGGAAATTTTCATATTTTTTTAGGATAATTTTCATACTTTAAGTGAAATACTTGGGGCAATATCATAATTTTGCTGGGGCAAAATCACTAACTAGTTTTTAAACCTCAAACAATAATGTAAATATTGGAAAGTTAAAGGGGGTCAAGTGACGCCACTTGACCACCCCTGAATCCGCCCCTGAACACTAGCATCCCCTACTGATACAAGAATTAGCAAAAAATAAACAAACCAACCACAATTCCCTCAAATAGACAATAAACACACATCCAATTTACCATGAATTTCAGACTTAAAATGATCACAGAAAAGAAATTCATTAGGCTAATAGTAACCCCTTGAGCATTATAAAGCATGTCATCAATTGTGAATGAATAGTTAGAATAAGAGCACTTAACCCAAGAAGCTAATCTAAATTTATTGATTTTTCTAATATAATCTAATCAATTGCCTTACCCTTAAAGATTATCTCATTTATGGCCTTCCAAATATGGCACAAGATGATATTACGTACTGCAAACCACGTTGCTTCACATGCTCTTTTAGAGCTTCTTTTGAATTTTCAAACAGACCACCAATGATAAACATCAGCCATTGTTTTTGGAGATACTCAACAGACCCCCCCACCAATTAAGCACATTAATTAGACCATAAAAGCCACACCTTAAAGCAATGAAGTAGGACTTTATTAGCATATTCTAATTCCAGTCCACAAAACTTACACATTGCCTGTTGTTGGTTATGACCCCCAGGTTGAAAAGAAAAACCCCTTACTTAATTTTCCACCATACAAAGAACTGAAATCTGGGAGGAAAAAGTCTGCTCCAAATACATTTCATTGGAACCAATTGATTATCCACCAATGCCCCTTCCTCAAGCATATAAATTCCTCTTAACTATGAAGAGGACATTAGAAGATCCATTCCAAGTCAGAGAGTCCTCTTCCTCATTCAGAAGTGATGGTGTACTTTCTAATAATGCTTTCACGTTATTAAACTCATCCTCTTCCCATGAAAACATGATCCTTCTAAATTTTGTTACACTTAAACCAGAAGTTAGCTAAGATAACATCCCTTAACTTTATTTTTTTACTATCCAAAAATTGGAACAACCTATGGTATTGATGGTTGTGGAGCCATTTAGTCCGTTTAACGATTCCACTCACGAATATGTTCTACTATGAAACCTGAGTACTTAGATCTGCAACCATAACCAAAGGTTAGTGCCCACCTGCCGGGGGTTGGCTAGAAAGCATTCCGTTGCCTAATTCAGTACTTGAAGAAGATTGAAAAAAAAAGAAGTACTGAGCTAAGGTTTAAAAGGTTGAGCGTATCTCAATCTTTTAAGTAATACACCTTATATACACCTCTTGACTTGAGCATCAAGCCTAGATTGGCATGTGCGGAGCACACTCCTTGATGATAGTGACCCATAACTGAATTCTGTTATAACATTAACCAATCACATGACGAATTCCAGCTCACAAATCACACGCTACAACATATACACTGCCCTTCTGCTGGTAGACTTTAGTTTGCTTAAATGACTCCGGCTCGGCCATACAAGTTTGGGTTCGGCTTAGACCGATGAAGTTTAGCTTGGGCTAACCAGAGAGCACTATGAGTGATGGGTTTGGTCTAAGCTTGGCCCAGTCTGTTGAAGATGCTGACTACGAGCTCAATCTTGGTCTTGGCTCAATACCAACTCAGTTCGGCTTCCGATTCGGTACTCTGCAATAGCCGCTCAGTTCTTTGTTAGCTTGCTTGGGGAAGGGTTGATCATCAATTATTGAATCGACAACAGAAGCACCGAACTGAAAGAAAAGGGAAGATGATAGTGTCATCTATATAGGTGAGCTCGACTCCCTATGAGGTATGGTGACACGTGTCAATCATCCACCCTACTTGTGTCAATTGAAAGGACATGCCGCATGCGTCGATCTACAAAAGCCCGACACATTGTCAAGTTAACCACCAGCAACCCTCAAACATTTGATGTCATTGTCCCATCCAAAGCTCGACATTGAAGGAGACGTCGAGTCAAGATCACCTACAACAACACCCCCGAGCATTCGATATTACCGATTGATCTTGAGCCCAACATTCAAGAAGTATCAACCCCCAACATGGACAAGCAAATCAAGAACATGGCCAAAATGGCCGACTTTGTAGGAAAAAGGAAAGGGCAATTCAAATCTCCACAGAAGAAAGAAGTTGAGTCATCGACAAAAAACAAACTTGACCTACTGAGAGGAGCCAAGACCCCAAAAAAAAAACCAAGGCTTGGCTTGGTGACAAGTGAAAGCACTCAACGCTAGCTACCTTCCCCTACAAGAACTTTACTTTTGGAAAGACATCGAACCGCATCCTCTAATTCCTTCACCTAGCGATGAACGTCCACCACTACGAATTATGTCAATAAAGTTACAGGCCCCGCGACAATTGGGATGGTGAAGTTACCGAGCAGTCAAACTGGAGATCCATTGAAGCTTACAAAGCTACTTTGGTTGGTTGGAGGTAGACGTATTTGTACCCTATCTTTTTAAACAAATTGTAATACATCAGCTCAGCCAAACTGCCAAGATCGACTAACATCCTTTTGAAAAACTAGGTGTCAAACTTTAGCTTGATTACTAAAGTATCATTCTGCGGATGTTGAATCCTTTCCAGATTCTTGCCGGTGAATGAGATGATCTGTTTTGGCTCAATTCATCCCTTCTTGGGGGTCGACTCGATAGGTAGCACTGTTTTTCCTACAGTAGCTTATTGTAGTTTGACCTTAAGCCTTTCCTCCACAATTTGATCCACCATACCATGGATCATGTGGATCATTCTTGCCTCCTCTAATTTGTTGATTCGGTCATTGTTATTCTTTAGAACCCCTGCCCTAGTATTTTCCTCGTGTATCCATTCTTTTAAGCGCCCTGCAGTAACTAATTATTCCAAATGGGCTTTGAACTGTTGGCACTTCGCCATAAAATGCTCCCTGTCTTTATGATAAGAACACCTCAAACGTTGATTTTTAAACTTGGATTCTCCAATCATTTTGTTCGATCACTTGAAGAATGGTTCCTGCTCTATGTTCCTTATTAGCTGGTGCAAGGGTATTTTAAACACAGTATTCTCGGCCACAAACTCGAATAGCCTTGGCTATTTTTCTTCTCTGGTCCAAACTACATTCGTCTTCTTTTCGCACTCTCTATTCCCGTTGGTCTTACTCATGGTGTTCTGCTCAGCCCATTTTCTCTCCTCATTTGCCTCTTCTAGCCAAGCATGCAACTCAATTTGAACTATGAACTCATCCATATCGGTCGGTGGGACGAGCAACACTAATCCTCAAAGACCCTACTTTTCATGTCAAGGTTAAGCTTGAATGACGTAATAGCTATCCTGGGATCATAGTCTTCTATCTCATTATACAGCTCCTAGTATGGAGCTGTGTATTACCAAAGCAACTTTGATTTGGCCTTCCTTAAATCGAGCAAGGCGTCAACCTCTTTCTTGACTGGAGCTTGTGATAACTTGAGCTGAGAACGCCATGCAAAAGTCATTCCAACAAGAGATTGACCCTTCTGGAAGCTTATTAAACCATAGCAAACCGAGTTCCCCGAGACTGGAGGGGGACAACTTGCACATTAGAGCATCATTGATGGAGTAAAGGAACATCATTTGCTTGAAGTGGACTAGGTGGGTGCTGGAATCTATTTTTGGTTCGTACTTGTTAAACTTGAAGTGGGGTAAATCATCGAATAGGTCTTACTGACTCGATCTCTGGGGTAAATGGAGAGGAGATTAGCCATTCACGGGCGACTTTGGACCTTGACCGAATTGGTCCTTTTTGCTCAGTTCAATATGTCTCTCAAGTCCTCTAGTTGCTGTTTGCCCACCCCGCCAACGGTCGGATCGAATGTTGGACTGTTATCTACTTCCTGATCTCCCGGTCTTTGCAATGCTAAGAGCCTATGATCATCCTTTCGTTTTGCCAATCACCGTTCTGGTGATGGGGTTCATGCTCGACGTGCCCCATTTTCACCATTGCAATGATCGACAAACCCAATCTGTGGTGCACTAACACGCTCCCAAATAGCTCTTCATCGAGTGGTGTCCTGATCTTGGTACGTTCCAATGTCACGGGTTTGGCTGACCGTCGAGACCTAATTTTTCTATGCATTCGTCCTGAGTTGATGGACCGCCAAACATAAAATGTCGAGGGCTTGATTCCTTTTTTCTAGGTCTCGCTCCAACTGCCTTATGTAATCTCGCGTGGTTATCTCAGGAACCTTTCTGGTGACGATGGATCCCTAAAGACACCACTATCCACCACAGTTCCCTTTCCTTTGGTGATGGGAACCCCTAACGGATCTTAACCATTAAGCCTAACCGTCCTCACCTCCATTCTCAAGTTCAGAAAGATTTGATCATGTTGTTGAATCTCGAGTTTTGCAAACAAATTTATATGAAAATGTTTTTTATTTGCAAAGCTGTCAATAGAGACCAAAATGATGTAGTGATAATAAATATTAGCTGGAGTGTTTCTTTCAGTTTATATAATCAGGAGTTTCAGTAACCATCAGTAGACCACTATCTTGAAACTGAGGTTTTATTATCCCATAAAAACGATATGTATCGAAACTTTTCAAAGCCTTGTGTAAAATGTCAGAGAATTGAACTCAAGAAAATCATTTTACAAAAAGTTACTTCTAATTTGGCATCCCTCAAGTTTCAATCATGATTCAGCCACTAGACAGGAGGAAAGATACCAAGAGGGGTTAGGCATGTGTCACCCCCAATTTGAAAGAACATTGAATTTCATTTTAATTGATCCAAAATGATAATCGAGGTTTAACGATCTACTCTTATCTTGTACAATATTGTCCGTTTTTAATCGCCTAAACCTAATGTACCTCCTAATAGGTCAGCCATACATGTATTATTGCAGGACGAACACAGTTAATTGTGAAATTCTAGAAATTTGACGGTCTCACGACTTTAAAAAACGTTGTACAAGATAGAATGATGATCTATAATATATAACAATGAACCTTGCATCCACCAAGTGGTGAGACTCTTGATCATGCATTCAATCAACACTTCCTATCCGACGTGCAGCTTCAGAACTAGCACAACATCCAGATGGGATTCACACAAAGGCCATGCCATAAAACAGATTATGCATTTTCTTATATTTTCTGTTAAAAGACAAACACAGTAATAAAACGAGACACATGAAATGCAATCCTGAACTGAACAAAGAGTAATTGAAACTTATATGTACATAAACATCCAGCAAATAGATTTTATTATCATTTGACAGAAGATGAAAAACTGTAGTGCCTCGGATAAGAAGGGTTCATTCAATCTAATGCTCCATGCGGATGATGCATCGAATGCTTTCCCCTTTGAGCATGTAATCGAAGGCCTTGTTTATCTCCGAGAATGGGACTTCATGAGTGATGAACTTCTCCAGCTCAATTTCCTACATATATTATTCCAAAATCAATATCAATTAAAGGCTACATATGGACATAGACTTCCTTTCAAGTGGGATTTTAGTAACTCACCTTGTTCATGTATTGTTCAACTACACCGGGAATGTCTGTTCGGGGTTTGTAGTTTCCGAAGAAGGTGCCCTTTAGTGTCCTTTCATTTAGGAAATTCACGGGGTGTGTCTTGAACACAGCATCTTTGCTGGGGACTCCCACGAGAACAGCAACTCCCCACCCCTGATATGGCAGATCATAGCTCATTAATATATGTACACACAAGAAAGTGTACATAAAACCAATGGGACAAAAACAAAACAGTTATTGAAAATTGAAGCACCCATGAATCAAAACCTAAAGTGATTTTCTTCGGGCAGTTTTGGCATTGAAAGTTTCATTACAAAAACGTGTTCTCCCTTTATATGTTGGAAATTTGAAATGGATAATGAAAGTGGTGGGGTATGGGAAGCTTACATCGTGGACGCATTCGAATGCTTGGATCATGGCATTGATGTTTCCGGTACATTCGATGCTTCTATCGACTCCTCCATTAGTCATCTCAGCAATCACCTGAATAGCAAGTCAAGAACACTAAGAAACTTTACCCAAATACTGAAACATACAAGGGACAATTGCAAATGGGAAATGCAGGAAAGTACCTCTTGAACTGGTTTGGTATGGTCTTTGGGGTTCACAAATTCTGTCACACCAAACAGCTTTGCTGTTTACATAAAAGGGAGAGATCAACAGTTAGGTCCACTATGTTAAACTGGCAGATGAATCACAAAATTATTCTGGTCTAATACTCATATATGATGCATTTATCCTTTCCCATGTGTCTTCACTAGTCAAGAAATGCTCATAGACTCCTTTATCCAATCCCATTTAGCTCCATAAAGAACTAGAAGTAGTTGGCCATGAAAATTGGCAATGGTCCAAATAAAATCTGCTTTCGGGAGAGTTATGTAACTATTTTGGATTAATCAGATATGGAGTAGATCTTAAAGGAATTAAGATAAATTGCAGTGTACTCAGATTTATAACGGCAAACTGTTTCAAGTGATGTAAATACAAGTCAAACCATTAATAGGAGGACGAACCTTGCTCAAATCTGCTTGGATTCAAATCCACACCAATAATCCTCGAAGCACCGGAAACTCTAGCTCCTTCTGCTGCCTGATCAAACGAAAGTACCGTACTTATATAACGATCTGTAAATATTCGTTGAGGACATCGTCCATATGTCAATTAGAGAAACTTACTGCTAGGCCTACTGCTCCCATTCCGAAAACTGCCACCGTTGAGCCCTTTTTTGGTTTTGCAACATTCACAGTGGCACCAAAGCCTATCCAAACCAAAACCCAAAAGACTTGTTTAGCAGCAGAAACTTTAACTAAAACTTTTCGCTTATCTTCATCCTTCTTTCCCTGGTTGTTGTGAAAACACAGAGAACTTGTTTGGCAACAAGTATATAGTAATGTTTACTCATAAGTTTTGTGAAAGACCGAGTCTAGGAACAATGCACATCCGAACAATGTATCCGAAACCGTTGAATGCACATTGGGTCCTCTATAATCATGTGAGACCCACGTGCAGCTGACGATTCCAAACATAAACATCACCAAACGGGTTTTTTACTGAAAATTAGACCATGATTATCTGATACCTGTTGAGATTCCACAACTAAGAACACAGACTTTGTCAAGAGGAGCATTCGGGTTGATCTTGGCAACACAACCAACATGGACCACGGTGTACTCGCTGAAGGTGGATGTTCCAACAAAGTGGTAAATGGGCTTTCCTTTGATAGAGAATCTAGATTTTCCATCGTTGATCATCACTCCCCTATCTGTGTTGATCCTCAGAAGATCACACATGTTGCTCTCTTCGGACTTACAGTGAGCACATTCTTTGCATTCCCCAGTGAACACAGGAAGCACATGGTCTCCCGGTGCGAGATCTGTCACTCCCTCTCCTACGCTCTCCACTATCCTACAAACACGAACATTGTCCATAATGAGATAACCTATTCCATTTAGCCATCGATGTTAGCATGAATAACCTTCATCAAGTTCAGTTTTCAATGAAAAACGGAGAAAAAATGAGCTCCAAATCCTTTAGTTTATGTCAAATCAAAGGAAGATGGTTTTCTTTCACAAATAATGGTCGCACTAGGTTTTCGGAAATGTTAGAAACCCATGGGACTAACTCAACCTTAAAATGCTGGGTTTTTAAGGTAAGAGTTGCACAAGATATATAAGCAGAGAAAAAAAGATCAACATAGGCGATGTGACTTGCTAACACAGGATATGCTTGAATTTTGTTATACATTGGATGGTAAAGAAAGGTAAGGATTGTAGTGCTCCATATCAGATCAAGCATTGAACTAGAATTATACACAAATCTGATTCAAAAAGAGTAAAAATTGGAGACGGCATTAAGAAACCTTAGAAGATTAAGATCTTCATGGAAAAGAGAATTAACTTACCCTCCTGCCTCGTGCCCGAGGATTCTAGGAAACAGAGGGTTCTGACCCTGCAATATTCAATTTGGGCGTCACCATGGTGGCATTAAGTAATGAAACTTACATCAAAATTGCATGTGTCCGTACACAACAGATCATTTTACTTTTACCTTAGAAATGAAAATTAAAATGAAAATTATAACTACCTTGGCTTCCCAAAAGTAAACATCGGTGTGGCAGAGAGAGGTGACGATGATCTTCAGTCGAACCTCCATCTTCTGTGGCGGCGCCACCTCCACTTCCTCTATCACCAGTGGCTTCCCTGCTTCCCATGCCACAGCAGCTGCAAACCCAAAATGAAGAAGGTATGATCAGCAAATCAATTTTCAAATATGAAAAAGAAGCAAAAAAAAAAAAAATACTGAAATCAGAATGTTAGGAGAATCCCATCAATAACACTGTAGGCTGTGTTAGGATCGTGGAGGAATTTGGCAATTTTAACTTCATATTTTCCTTTCTTTCCATTACCCGTCCACAAATCCTTGATCCAAACTTAAATTTCTCGATCACCATTGATCATCTATCCTAAATCTAATCCCTTCATCAGATTAATAATATCCCTTTTGTGATTTAACCCGATCAGGAATCAGACCAACTTAAACCCATAAAATCAAAAAGGGGGGAAAGAAAAAAGAGCAAATAAATTGTGAAGATCAATTAGATAAATGCAAACCTTTGCAACGTATGACTTGCCCAACAGTGTTCGACATCTCTTACTTTCCCTCGGTTTTACTGATGAACTAAAAACAGAACAGATCGTAGGTTTAGAACTCTATCAAGTTGTTTGTAACTCTGAATGACAATGGCAAGGGACTGTTCTTTGTGGGGTTTTTATACTGTGAATGGAAGGAATAGTTTTTTTTATTTTGTTGGATGATGTAGTTTGTAGTAGTACTATTACTATTACTTTAGCGGAAACCATGTACATAGTGGTATTTGGACTATCCACCAATGAACTCATTAGATAAAGTAAAACCAGTAGGCGATTCCAAAACCATTCCCAAGTTTTAGTGCATCGTATTACTATAGTTGGTTTCGTTTTTTAATTGACAGATATCGGTGGATGCTGCCCTTTATGTATGTATAAAGAGTATGTAAAAAAATTTCCTTTATAAGATAGTAATTCAATTTGAATTTTATTTTATATTAATTTTTTAAAATTTTATTTTATAATAGTCTTTTGTAAAAAATATAAAATAATAATACCTACAAAAGTCATTTATTATTCTATTATTTGTATTATTCTGATTTTAAAAAAAATTTATACGATAAATAATTTTATAACGGGTATTTTTATTACCATGATTTTATCAGCGCATTTTGCGCGTAACTATTTCCCTTATAAGCTTACTACCCATGATATTTCAAATAAAGACAATCATGATTTTCCTTATAAGTTTTCTCTTTGGTCGGTCCCCCATAATGACATGATCTTTTGACCTGGAACAGGTAGTATTATCCGAAATATGTGGATGAGCTTATCCTGGTTTTGTTAGCTGGTTTTGTTATTTGAAACGGCCTGGTTTTCATCGACAGATTCTCCTCTCTATTGCCATGTTTTTCGGTCAAAACATACAAGAGTAGTATACATCATTTTAAAACGGAAAAGTCAAGAGTTCCGGAAAAGAAATTTTAAAAATAATAATTCTAATTTAAAATCAATAATTATGATTCATTTATTCTTACGGTTCCAAAAATTCAACTAAATCACGATCTTTGATATTTAATTCAAAAAAAATTTGATTTCTTTTTGAGTACTGTAACACTATAACACTTCTATTTTTAAAAAAATCTCAAACACTTCTATTTTAATAATTTAAGTAATTTATTTTGTACACCTAAAAATCAAACAAGTAAGAAATCAGATTGATCGGATATTGATAAGGGTCTAATTCACTTCAATAGATGACTAGTGAGAATCATAGCGATATAACATAAATTTTTAAATTGCTTGCAAAGTCTAATTGAATTGATATTTGATAAGAACAATTTATATATTGAGATTAACAAAATAAATGATCCAGATCATCAAAATATATTACGAAACTCATGTAATTAGATGGTATGTTTGAGAGGTGTATAAATCAATTACATAAAAGGCGGTTGTATAACCTAGTCCAATTGACTACCTTTATGAACTTTTCATAAATTTTTATTCGTCATATTTAACAGAAGTTGTTATTACTCAAATTCTAATTCAATTTACCGACAAAAGTACCATCACATCTGCACAAAATATCTAGAGTAAATTGCACTGACCTCCACTAAAATTTCTATCGAATACATAGACTCTTTTTAGATTTTGGTAAATGCACTGGTCTTTTCTATTTACAACCTATTTAGCATATTTTTTATGTCGTTAACTTTCTACAAATACCATTAGTTTTGATTGATAAAAAATTAAAATGTTCCTTTTTAGTCATTCTACCTCTTTCTTTTGTATTTAACTATCTATTTATGTGACATTCCGTCCCACATCAAAAGTTTACATGGGTGATCTTGGATATATAACAAATCATGTATGCTAATATTAATAACTTGGACTTAAGCATTTTGGAGTATGTGATTGAGCTCTGACAAGTTATTGGGCTAGTGGATATATGGGACGTTACGAATGGTATCAGAGTGACCCGTGTGTGGTCGGGACTTTATTTAGTCACTAGGGAACAGACTCGGGATTAGACCGTGATAACTCTAGTGTACAACCCTTTGCAAGGGCACAAGGTCTTAAAAGTGGATAGATTGTGATATTCCATCTCACATCGAAAGTTTACATGAGTGATTTTGGGTATATAATGAACCATGTATGCTACTACTAGTAACTTGAAGTTAAGTATTTTGGGTAATGTGGTTAGACTCCAACATGTTATTGGGCCAATAGTATACATGAGGCGTTACAATTTATGTGTATAAAATATATATTCTACTAGTAACTTGGAGTTAGGGTTTAGAAGGTTGTGTCTATCTCAATCTTCTAAGTACTACACCTTATATACACCTCTTGACTTGAACATCAAGCCCAGATTGGCATGTGTGGAGCACACTCCTGGGTGTTAAACTTCGGCTTCATTACTAAAGCATCGATGTGCGAATGTCGAATCCTTTATATATCCTTGTTAGTGAACGAGATGATCTGTTCTGGCTCAATTCAACCCTACTTGGGGCTCATCTCGATACTTGGCACGTTTTTTTCCTGCTGCAGTTCGGCCTTAAGCCTTTCCTCCACAATCTGATCCACCATACCATGGATCACGTGGATCGTTCTTGCCTCTTCTAATTTGTCGATTCGGTCATTGTTATTCTCTAGAATCCCTGCCCTAGACTTTTCCTCGTGTATCCATTTTTTTAAGTGCCCTGCAATCACTAGTTCTTCCAAATGGACTTTGAATTGTCAGCAGTTCGCCGTAAGATGTTCCCTGTCTTTATGATAGGAACACCTCAAACGTTGATTTCTATGCTTGGATTCTCCAATCATTTTGTTCAGTCACTTAAATAATGGTTCCTGCTCTATTTTCCATATCAGATGGTACAAGGGTATTTTAAACACAATTTTCTCGGCCACAAATTCAAATAGCCTTGGCTCTTTTCTTTTCTTGGTCCGAACTACGTTCCTCTTCTTTTGACACTCTCTATTCCCGTTGGTCTTACTCATGGTGTTCTGTTCAACCTGTTTTCTCTCCTCATTCGCCTCTTATAGCCGTGCATGCAACTCAATTCGACCCATGAGCTCATACATATCGGTCGGTGGGATGACCAATAAATCCTCAAAGACCCTAGTTTTCGTGTCAAGGTTGAGCTTGAACAACTATTTTGGGATCTCAGTATTTTATCTCATTGTTCAACCCCTAGTACCGAGCTGTGTATTGCCAAAGCAACCCTGACTTGGCCTTCCCTATACTGAGCAAGGCGTCAACCACTTTCTTGACCTTGGAGCTTGTGATAAACCGAGTCAGGAACACCATGCAAAAGTCCTTCTAGCAAGAGATTGACCATTCTAGAAACTTGTCGAACCACAATAGACTGAGTTTTCCGAAACTGGACTAGGATAGCTTGCAATTTAGTGCATCATTGATGGAGTAAAGGGACATCATTTGCTCGAAATGGATTATGTGGGTGTAGGAATCTATTTTTGGTTTGTACTTGTTAAACTTGGAGTAGGGTAAATCCTGGAAGAGGTCTTACTAACTCGATCTCTGGGGTAAATGGAGAGGAAAGTAGTCGTTCATGGGTAACTTTGGACCTTGACCGAGCTGGCACGACACCACATATCAATCGTCGGATGTCAATCCTTTTTGGTTAGTCCAATATGTCTCTCAGGTCCCCTCGATGTCGTTTGCTCACCTTGCCAACGGCCGAACCGAGCGTCAAACTATTATCTACTTCCTGGTCTCCTAGCCATTGCAACGTCGAGAACCTACAACCATCCTAGCGTCTTGCCAATCACCATTCTGGTGATGCGGTTCATGCTCGACGTGCCCCATTTTTACCATCACGACGATCGACAATAACTTTTGAATTAACCCAATCTATGGTGCACTGACACGCTCGTAGACAACTCTTCACTAGGTGGTGTCCTAATCCTACTACATTCTCTATCCAGGTTTGAATGATTGTCGGGACCTAATTTTCTACACATTCGTCCTGAGCTAATGGACCTCCAAATGTAAATTGTCGAGGGCTTGATTCCTCTTCTCTAGGTCTCGCTCTAGCTGCCTTATGTATTTTCGGGTGGTCATCCTAGAAACCTTTCTACTGACGATGGATCCCCAAAGACAGCACCGTCCACCACAGCTTCCTTTCCTTCGGCAGCAAGAACCCCAAATGGATCTTTACCATTAAGCCTAATCGTTCTCACCTCCATTCTGAATGGAGATTCTGCCATCGTACCGATCAGAAAAGACAGATTATTATCTCCAACGGAATTGCCAATTATGGAGTTGTGAAGATTCACAAATCTTGATCTGATTTGTCTCTGAGAATCAACTTGCTCCTGTAGCCTACCCAGAGAACAACCAATTATTGACACCCAACTGTTACCAACTAGAAGCCATTCTGATGTTTGAGTTAGAATCAGTGAGACGAAAGCACAACAGTAGTTGTGCTTGTAATTGATAGCGTACCTAATTTTGCCTTTTGATCCCCTATTTATAAGTCATTAAGTGCCTTAGTTTAGTAAGTGAATAACATGGGATCTATCCCTAATTGCATACTGCCACACGTGGCCGATATCTTGCAGCATAATGAATTTTGTAAACAAGAATATCTCCAAAATCTTGTACTCTGAAGCCTTGCGCTACCGACACGGATCAATGCCACCTTGGCTCAGCCCAGACTTCAGCTCATCCCCTCGACTATGGGTTCCTTCCGACTGACATGGGCCACGACGTCCCTAGCTTGACCCAGCTATTCAGCTCATGATTTTGAATATGAGTCGATTCAACAATTCGGCCCACTACACTTAAATTTTATTTATATTTCACTTTGGATGTACCATAGCATTTTCTTCTTAATGTATCGAGTAACTAGTTTCAAAACTAGTTGGACAAAAAGGTTCATAAAACTTGGTGCATTGGTTCGGCTCCTAAACCTCAAAGGGAAAATTACGAAATAGTGGCATTGACCCAAAATAATTTTCACTTTTATGGTCTATAGTTTTGAAATTACCAAACATGATATTTAGAAAAGTAATTCCCAAAATCATGGTAACCATACATATTTTATGACTGGTCAGGAAATTCCAGGGTGCAAGTATTGACCGGTCACGAATCCCAGGGTGCAAATCAATGTATCTCAAAGTACAAGTTGGAAATCTCCAAAGTGCAAGTTCTTTGATTCGATGGTGTAAGTCAGTGCATCCAATAGTGCAAGTTTTGATTGGGTAGAAATCTCATGGTGCAAATCAATTTGTCTCAATGTGCAAGTCATGAATCTCTAAAGTGCAAGTTATTTGTTCGAGAGTCCAAGTTAGTGCACTCAAGGGTGTAAGTTTTGACCGGTCCCCTACAAGTCTTGACCGGTCAGTGGATCCTTATGCTCACTATGTTTTCGTAAAAAAAAAAAAAAATGTGTACTAACCATTATATTCGTAATTTTGAAACTCGGCACCATGAATGTGGAGATTATTTTAGGTCAATACCACTGATTCATAATTTTTCCAACCTAAAATTCATATAGTTTGTCATTTTGCATTTTTTCTTTTTTGGAAAATGGTATTTCAATCTTACAATCTTATCAAAATCTCAAGTACTAGTGCATCTTATCTTTACATAAAACATGCCCGCTACATCTTCATACTTCTAACTATTTGTTTAAGGTAACAAGGGGCTTACAGTCAAGAAGCTTAACATACATTTTTGAAGAAATCTTGTTCATTTCATGCAACTCGACATATTTATTAATCAGGCTTATGTTCTGTGTTGGTGATGACCACTTAATTGTGCAGAGGACGGTGATCAAGACAAAAAATTATGGGGTATGGCATTTTTCTTGTCACTGCTGTGTTCTTATGAGTCACGTTACAGTTTCTATTTGGACTTTGGGGGAATAACCTTTTGTCATCAAACATTGTCTCATATTGAAGTCCATTAGGTCTTACAGTGTGGTTCTATATGCTGGTAGTGTGATGAATTCCCGAATCCGATAAATATGTCAATGATTATGCAGGTGCCCAACAGGAATTTTATATGTCATGTACCGCGAAAAGAAAGGTGAAACAATAAAACCGGGCAAGGAAAACCTAACACACAAAAGCACACACACACAGAGTGAATGCAAAATGGACATGTCAGTTGATGGAGCTCGTGTTCTTCTTCGTATTCAGAATTTAGCTCCCTAACGTGGTCTCTTTTTATAACTTTTACCCCTGTATAGACAATGCAAATGGATTTTTCGACACATGTTCGTTTGTGATGGATTTTAATTAATTCAATTTTTTTCAGGAATTTATAAATTGGTTGTAATAAATAAAATGACAAGCCTTCCAAATAACCCGCCTAAACCACATGTGACCCAGTAAGTAACATCTATGCGTTGTTGCAGGACAAACACAGTTAATTGTAAAATAGTGACGCTATGACGAGTTTAGAAGACATTGTACAAGATAAGACAATAATATATTATATATAACACTGAAGATTGCATCTGCCAATTGATATAAAACTCTTCATCACGCATTTGGTAGTCAACCAACACTTCCTATGGGACGTGCAACTTCAAGCTGGCACAACAGGATTTCACAAAAAGGGAAGGGCATAAAACAGATTATGCACTCTCATATATTTTCTGTTAAAAAACCAACATAGTAATAAAACGAGACGCATGAAATGCAATCCTGAAGAAAGAGTAATTGAAATTAGATGTGCATAAACACCCAGCCAAACAGATTTTACTATCATTTGACAGAAGACTAAAAACTGTAGTGCCTCGAATACGAAGGGTTCATTCAACCTAATGCTCCATGCGGATGATGCATCGAATGCTTTCCCCTTTGAGCATGTAATCGAAGGCCTTGTTGATCTCCGAGAATGGGACTTCATGAGTGATGAACTTCTCCAGCTCAATTTCCTACATATATTATTCCAAATTTAATATCAACTAAAGGCGACATATGGACATAGACTTCCTTTCAAGTGGGATTTTAGTAACTCACCTTGTTCATGTACTGTTCAACTACACCGGGAATGTCTGTTCGGGGTTTGTAGTTTCCGAAGAAGGTGCCCTTTAGTGTCCTTTCATTTAGGAAATTCACGGGGTGTGTCTTGAACACAGCATCTTTGCTGGGGACTCCCACCAGAACAGCAACTCCCCACCCCTGATATGGCAGATCATAGATCATTAATATATGTACACACAAGAAAGTGTACTAAAACCAATGGGACAAAAACAAAACAGTTATTGAAAACTGAAGCACCCATGAATCAAAAACTAAAGTGATTTTCTTCGGACAGTTTTGGCATTGAAAGTTTCATTACGAAAACGTGTTCTCCCTTTATATGTTGGAAATTTGAAATGGATAATGAAAGTGGTGGGGTATGGGAAGCTTACATCGTGGACGCATTCGAATGCTTGGATCATGGCATTGATGTTTCCAGTACATTCAATGCTTCTATCGACTCCTCCATTAGTCATCTCAGCAATCACCTGAATAGCAAGTCAAGAACACTAAGAAACTTTACCCAAATACTGAAACATACAAGGGAATGGTGACAATTGCGAATGGGAAATGCAGGAAAGTACCTCTTGAACTGGTTTGGTATGGTCTTTGGGGTTCACAAATTCTGTCACACCAAACAGCTTTGCTGTTTACATAAAAGGAAGAGATCAACAGTTAGGTCCACTATGTTAAACTGGCAGATGAATCAAAAAATGATTCTGGTCTAATACTCATATATGATGCATTTATCCTTTCCCATGTGTCTTCACTAGTCAAGAAATGCTAATAGACTCATATATCAAGAACTAGAAGTAGTTGGCCATGAAAATTGGCAATGTTCCAAATAAAATCTGCTTTTCGGAATGTACATTGACACCATGAAGTTAAGATAAATTGCAATGTACTCAGATTTATGATGGCGAACTGTTTCAAGTGATGTAAATATAAGTCAAACCGTTAATAGGAGGACCAACCTTGCTCAAATCTGCTTGGATTCAAATCCACACCAATAATCCTCGAAGCACCGGAAACTCTAGCTCCTTCTGCTGCCTGATCAAACAAAAGTACCGTACTTATATAACGATCTGATAAATATTCGTTGAGGGCATTGTCTATATGTCAATTAGAGAAACTTACTGCTAGGCCTACTGCTCCCATTCCGAAAACTGCCACCGTCGAGCCCTTTTTTGGTTTTGCAACATTCACAGTGGCACCAAAGCCTGTCCAAACCAAAACCCAAAAGACTTGTTCAGCAGCAGAAACTTTAGATAAAACTTTTCGCTTATCTTCATCCTTCTTTCCCTGGTTGTTGTGAAAACACAGAGAACTTGTTTGGCAACGAGTATATGGTACTGTTTACTAATAAGTTTTGTGAAAGACCAAGTCCAGGAAAAATGCACATCCGGACAATGTATCCGAAACCGTTGAATGCACATAGGGTCCTTCATAATCATGTGCGACCCACATGCAGCCGACGATTCCAAACATAAACATCGCCAAACAGGTTCCTACTAAGAATTAGACCATGATTGTCAGGTACCTGTTGAGATTCCACAGCTAAGAACACAGACTTTGTCAAGAGGAGCATTCGGGTTGATCTTGGCAACACAACCAACATGGACCACGGTGTACTCGCTGAAGGTGGATGTTCCAACAAAGTGGTAAATGGGCTTTCCTTTGATAGAGAATCTAGATTTTCCATCGTTGATCATCACTCCCCTATCTGTGTTGATCCTCAGAAGATCACACATGTTGCTCTCTTCGGACTTACAGTGAGCACATTCTTTGCATTCCCCAGTGAACACAGGAAGCACATGGTCTCCCGGTGCGAGATCTGTCACTCCCTCTCCAACACTCTCCACTATCCTACAAACACCAACATCGTCCATAATGAGATAACCCATTCCATTTAGCCATCGACATTAGCATGAGTAAGGGCATCTCCATTCCTTCATCAAGTTCAGTTTTCAGTGAAAAAAGGAGAAAAAAATGAGCTCCAAATCCTTTAGTTTATGTCAAATCAAAGGGAGCTGGTTTTCTTTCACAAAAAAATGGTCGCACTAGGTAAACCTGGGACGAGGAGTGTTACGTTCCCAAAAAACTTTCACTGAAAACATTTCCGAATTCAAAATCAAGGATTATGATTTATTTGGATTGAACTAGAATTTTACACTAATCTGATACGAAAAGAGAACAAGATTGGAGATGGCATTAAGAAACCTTAGAACATTAAGATTTTCTGGGAAAAGATAATTAACTCACCCTCCTGCCTCGTGCCCGAGGATTCTAGGAAACAGAGGGTTCTGACCCTGCAACATTCAATTTGGGCGTCAACATGGTGGCGTTAAGTAATGAAACTTGCATCGAAATTGCATGTGTCCGTACACAACAGATCATTTTATTTTTACCTTAGAAATGAATATTAAAATGAAAATTATAACTACCTTGGCTTCCCAAAAGTAAACATCGGTGTGGCAGAGAGAGGTGACGATGATCTTCAGTCGAACCTCCATCTTCTGTGGCGGCGCCACCTCCACTTCCTCCATCACCAGTGGCTTCCCAGCTTCCCATGCCACAGCAGCTGCAAACCCAAAACGCAGAGAGTATGATTAGCAAATCAAATTTTCATTTATGAAAAAGAATCCAAAAATAGTGGATCATAATGTTAGGAGAATCCCATCACGAACAGAGGGTGTTTGAATCGTGGAGGGATTTGTCAATTTAGCTTTTCAACTTCATTTTTTGCGCTCTATCCATTACCCGTCCACAAACCCTTGATCCAAGTTCTCGATCACCATTGATCATCTATCCTAAATCTAATCCCTTCATCAGACTAATAATATCCCTTTTGTGATTTAACCCGATCAGGAATCAGACCAACTAAAACCCATAAAATCAAAAAGAGGGGAAAGAAAAAAGAGCATATAAATTGTGAAGATCAATTAGATAAATGCAAACCTTTGCAACGTATGACTTGCCCAACAGTGTTCGACATCTCTTCCTTTCCCTCGGTTTTACTGATGAACTAAAAACAGAACAAATCGTAGGTTTAGAACTCTATCAAGCTGTTTGTGGCAAGGGACTGTTCTTTGTGGGGTATTTATACTGTTAATGGAAGGAACAAACGAATAAACATAAGTCGGTTATACCTTCTTCTTTTTTTTGGATAATTACTGCTATTATTGTAATGGAAACCATGTACACAGTGGTATTTGGACTATCCAATGAACAGATTAGATAAAGCAAAACCAGTAGGCTATTCCAAAACCATTCCCAACCTTTAATGCATGGTATCACTATTGTTGGTTTCGTTTTTTTTTTTTTTTTTTAAAATAACCAATATACCCTGTCAGTTTTGAGATTATCTCAATCTATTATTTACTAGTCATCGAAATTAATTTCATCGTCCACTTACACTTGCAAGAGCCTATTTAAAACCTAGTTCTATTTTTTATTTGACGGATATTGATGGATGCTGCATTTTATGTATGTATGAAAAAGTCAAGATCTCGAGTCCAATTTTTGTTCACTTGCGAATTAATAAAAGTTATTAATCACCAATTATGTGGGATCATTTCAAAATTTTGATCGAAATTACCTATTTTGTTTAAATTATATTTTAAGATCCAAAAGTCGGTAAGTACTCGACCCCGAAACATAATTTTTTATTTCAAAACATAGAATTTTCGGGGCTAAATATGTAAATTTTTAAATTAAACACTTATCGATATCTGGTTGAATTAAATTTTTTTAAGTAACTTAAGAAATAAAAAATAGACAATCTTAATTATTTAAATAAAATCTCAATATGATAAGATGAACAATATTAGACTAATCAATAAATAAAATTTTAAAATGGTCCCAAGATAAACAAAATTGAACGGGTCAAGATACTGTTACATATCTAGGGGCGTGTCTAGTGGGTTTGGGGCCACCTAAGGTATATGTTTGGTTCCAAAAGACAAAAACTAATTTGAAATCCTATCACTGCGAGTATGGAAACTGGGTCCAGTAGGACCAACAAATTATTTCCCTATACAAAATAAATGGTCAAGATTTTCTTAAGTTTGTGGATTACAAAACTTCGTCCTTTCATTTCATATCCAAACAGATTTTTTTGGGTTAAAGTTTTGGAATGTCGGCCAAGGTTTATCCGCTTTCAATGGTAAAGTACAAAAAATAAAACAATTTATTTTTTGGTTTAAGTTCTGTACTTAAATTTTGTAAATTAATCGTTCAATTAGCAAAATAATTTTAAAAGGTATAAATCTCAAAAAAATTATTAAATACTAAAATAATGATTTTTTACTTTTTTTTATCGTTTATGTTGTCTTATTTAAACTTTTAATTTTGTCTATATTATAATATTTTGTTGATTTTTCTCGTCGAGCGAGGAAACACAAAAAAATTTACTTTGGTCCAAATTCAATTAATAATGTGATTAGCGCATGTGGCTTGAAATAATACAAGTGTCACATCCAATATCAATCTTACATTTCTAGATGAAATCCAAGTCATACCATCTACTAACATTAGAATTAAGAGGCCTTCCTATAAATTGAATAAGGTAATGACGAATATAAATTAAAACATATATATATATATGGAAAGACTAAAAAGACTAATATTTTTTTAGACCAATATTAGACTAACATCTAAACTCTTCATTTCTGATTAAATTTTAACGATCTGAACCGTTCAATGTGTTTAAAACATGTTTTTAAAGATACTAGTGAGAAATCAGCTCAAAATATTACCGAAAATAACTTAATCCAAACAGTGATTCATAAAACAATTACTGTCAGCATTTTAAACCACTGTTTAGATCAAACCCTTTCCGGTAATATTTTGAGTTGATTTCTCGTAAATACCTTTAAAAATGTATTTTAAACATATTGAACAGTTCGAATCATTAAAATTTAATTAGAAATAAAAAATTTAAATATTAATCTAATATTTATCTAAAAAAATATTAATCTCTTTAGTCTTTTCCATATTTAAAATACATAAATTTTATATGATGAACATAAAAGTCATAAAAATTATCGACACATCTATGTTCAAAAAAATTTCCTCATAAGCTTACTACACATGATATTTAAAATAAAGACAATCATGGTTTTCTATTTGGTGGTGGAAAAAGTTTGCAATTCCTAATCCAGGTGGTCCCTCATTATTACATGAGCTTTTGACCTGGAACAGATGTCATCCGAAATATGCGGATGAACTTATGCTGGTTTTGTTAGCTGGTTTTGTTATTTGAAACGGCCCACAATATTTTTTCATGGTTTTCTTACACAGTTTCTCCTCTATTGGGCTATCGAAAAGTCTTCATATACATAATTAAAGAACACAGACTAGATACAGACGTGTTCAACATCATTAAATGCATAAAAATTCTTAAATTATTAAAAATTCTACATACATTCAACGATATCAGATACATCTTTGTCCGGTTTGTGTCTTTAAATCTGTATAAGTAACATTACTATTGCCATGTTTTCGCTCAAAATACACAAAAGTAATATACATCATTTTAAAACGGAAATTTCGAGAGTCCAAATCAAGAATTTTTTTCTTAATTCAACAACAATGGTCATAATTTATTTATATTTACAATCCTAAAAATTTAAATAAATTGTGACCTTTTATGTTGAATTCAAAAAAAAAAAATTGTTTTCTTCTCAATAACTGTAACACTCATATTTTAAAATAAACTCTCAAACACTAAAACACACCGCTCATTTTACAATCTATTTTAATAGTTTGAGTCATTTATTTTGTACACCTAACATAGAAATCAAACAAGTAAAAAATCAAATTGATCGGATATTAATAAAAGTATGTATGATTCAATTCAATAGATAACTAGTTACAATCATAACCATTTATTTTTCTTAGGAAAAATATAAAAAAATTTAAATTGCTCGCAAAGTCTGATTAAACTGATATTTGTTATGAACAATTTATATGTTAAAACTAACAAAATAAATAATTTAGATCATCAAAATAGATTCTGAAACTCAATATGGTGTGATTGGGAGGTGTATAAATAAATTATATGAAAAGTAATTGTATAACCTAGTCCAGTTGACTACCTTTATGAACTTTTCATAAATTTTTATTCTGTCAAATTTAAGAAAAGTAATTATTACTCAAATTCTAATTCAATTTACCGACAAAAGTACCGTCACATCTGCACAAAATATCTACAGTAAATTGTATTGATCTCCCCTGAAATATTTTACCGACAAAAATACTATTAAATCTGCACACAATATCTAGAGTAAATTGCATTACGCTCCCCTGAAATTTTTAACGAATACAAAAACCTCTTTTGAAATTTTGATAAATGCATTGACCTTTTCCATTTATAACCTATATAGCATATTCTTTATGTTGTTAACCGTTAGTTTTAATTGTTAAAAGATTAAAATACTCTTTTTTAGTCATTCTACCTCTCTCTTTTGTATTTAACTAATCTATTTATGTGTATAATATATATATATATAATTAGATTAAATACATAAAAAATGAGAGAGAAAAAATTAAAAATGATTATTTTAGTCTTTTATTAATTAAAAGTAATTGTGTTTGTAAGAAGTTAACTAAATGAGAAAATATGTTAAATAATTTGTAAGGTTAGAAATGTCAGTGCATTTTAAGGATATCATTTCAATCCGACTTGATAGATATTCAAACTGTAACCGAATTTTTTCCGTAGATATAATTATGGAGTAAACAAATGTACAAATTATAATTACGGGATTGCCCTTAATTAAATGTGCTTGCGTATATATAATATATACGAACCCTAAAAGCTAAGCTAAAACTCTAACTTAGTCTGCTAGTTTAGCATTGGATTGGTCTGCTATCTAGTTTAGCATTGGATTGTCGAAGTGAAAATAATTTATTTAAAAATCACATTCAATTTAATTCAGGGCGAATTCAGAGAAAATTTCAAATATTTATTCAGTTCGGGAATTATCCGATATCCGTTGGATACAATTACAACTTATCAATTTTAATCCCGACAATTATCTTATCGAATTTACTTATGCTCAGTTTGTGTTTGGATATCAAATGAAAATATCTAGATATCTGCTCCGTCGACACCCCAGTACATTTATCAATCTTTATGAACTGTGAATACTTTTTTATCCGTCATATTTAAGAAAAGTCATTATCAATTCACCGACAAAAATTCTATCACATCTGCAGAAAATATGCAACGTAAATTGCACTAACCTTCCCTAAATTTTTTGATTAATGCATAGATTATTCTTATGATTTTAATAAATGCACTAACCTCTCCTATTTATAACCTATTTAGCAAATTCTTCGTGCCGTTAATTTTCTATAAACACTATTAATTTTAATTGATAAAAAACTAAAATGACTATCTTTTAACTAAAACTAGATTGGCTCGAGAAACTTATATGAAGCATTCTATGTAGGAAAAGGTAATGTTTTGATTGTATAAATTTTTAAAATTTCATACCGCGATCCAATAAATAAAAAAATAGAATTTAGTTATATAAAAAAAGATATCTTGAAAGACATATCAAATAGTTTCTATTATAAATCGTTCCAAAAAATTTAAAAACCGTCAACAATTTAGATTAACTAAATTAATCTCCTATTAACGAATATGTAACAATGTGTACATATAATTTATCAAAATAATATGAATTTGCACATTTAATTTTGTCAAAAATAATTATCAAAGTCGCTATATTAAAAAGTACATCGTTCATCATTTTAAAATAGATTTTTCCACTAATCATAAATTTTGGCTCCACCCTTGTTAATAAGTGTGGAGTGATATATTTCCATCATTTTTCTACTGATTGATAAAAAAAAAAAAAATATATATATATAGTCAAAAATTAGGAAAATGCGCACCCCAAATAGGAGGCGTTATATTCCGTACCTAATTAACACCCAACCCCAACACAAGTAAATTTGACCCGCCACATTTTCTGCCTTAGTTCGTTTATTTTTTCTGTTCTTCTCAATTTGAACAATCAAAAAAATATAAAAATAGTCTTCTATAATAATAATAAAAAAGAAGCCAAAAAGGTCAAAAAACTGGAAATCGACTGACTTTTGTTTGAAGTAATTTCTTTAAAATGTTTTTTTAAATAGTTTCTGATTATTTATTCAAGATATAGAAGAATTCTAAAAACTTGACAAAAGCTAAAGAATTTCAGGAAATGAAAAAAAATGCTTTCAAGAGACCCTGAGCTGGGGATTTGGGGAGCTGTATTGTAATTTTTTTGTAATGTGGATAAAATGATGTAATTTTATTTGCTTTACTTTGGATACTACATCGTTTTGACTTATCACGCGACTTATCAAAATGCACAAGATTAAAACGATGTAATTTTAAAAACAAAATTAACAAAACTATGTTATTTTTCCCGTACTTTATGCGCACTATTGGACTGCACTACAATTTTCCCTAATCCCAGAGCAGGTACTTAAGGCTGCAAGATGCGGCTAAGAGCATCCACATCAGCATCTCTTAAGCTCCCCCTTCTCTATTTAGATGACCAATTTTCTCATATATATATTTTACATTGGCCTTCCATGATGTCCTCTCTATTTTGTAAATACTGCTCTTTATATTTAAGGAGTCCTTGTAACCTCCCTGTTTACTAAATGTAAAATTAAAACTGGTCATTATTTATCCTATTTAGAGAGTAATACATGAAACATAAGAAAATATGATTATTTAAAGTAAAAAAATGAGAATTTTTTTCTAATTTAATCTAAAAACTGGAGAACTAAGAGCTCTAAGTGACAAGTTTAATTAATAAGTACAAGAAGATCACCCTTACACAAAAACAAACAATCAGCCCTGAAATTTTGGGCAAATTCTTCTATTCTTACTTCCTTTTTTAAAAGATAAACTAAGTGTAAGGCAAATTTACGAGAAATTGATGCAAGGCAGTGAACTCTAAATGGACCAAAAGAAGTGTAAGTGTGTAACGAAACACCGGAAATAGAAATGGAACCGCAATCAAACACTGTTAACTTTTAAACCGAGTTTCGTGTAAACGTTTAAACCGAGCCGGCCATGGCAACGACGTGTCTGCAACTTTTTCTAGAAGAGGAGAAGCGGAGACGGGAATGGACGTGTCGGAAGAGAGGGAGAGTAGCTGAAGAGAGAGAACGTGTGGAGTCGAGCTTGGAGCAAGATCGAAACAGTCCAGAGAAGTGATCAGGGCCTGAAATTTGGGATGCGAGAGATCTGGAGGCCACGGCCATTATTGGTTCAACTTCAACCGGAAAACTACCGGCAGCTGTCCCTCCCCCCCTCTTTCTCCCCCTTGTCGCTCTGCTGCTAAACTGCCAGAAATGCTATTTGTAAGGAATCCCCTACAGACGCAAGGTGGGGCCGCCCTTTTTTTGCTTTGAAATTCTCCGCTTTATCTTTATTTATTTTTTAAAATTATTTTCATACTTAAAAATATTTTGTTATTAAAAATAATAACAAAATATAAATAAACTTATCATAATTTAATAATTTTTTATAAAAATATTCTGAGCTCAAGATTAATTCTGAAATAATTTTTTAAGAAAATAATAATTTTTTAGTATTCTTTTGAAAATATAATTTAAAAAGCACGATCGAAATGAATTCGAATGAACGATATTGATTAATTTTTTCCTCTCCAAAGTAAGGTGTCTTAGGACATGGAATAAATATGAATAGTTTTTAATAATTTAAGAGATTTTTAAATTTATTTTAATAATAAAATATAAATTAACAAATATCTTACTATAATTCAAAATCTTTTATCAAAATATTCTAAACTCACGGTTAAGTCCCAAATAATTGTTTAAGTCAACAGTAAATTTTTAGTATTTTTCGAGATTAAAATTCATAAAAACACAACTGAAGGGGGTTCAGATAAGCAATTTTGGTCACTTTTGTTTTCTTCAAAGTTGAGCACATTAGGACATATGATGAATGTGAATATTTTTGAATGATTTAAGAGATTTTTAACTTTATTTTATAAATAAAATTAATTCCAAAATAATTGTTTAAGTCAACAATAAATTTTTAGTATTTTTTTGAGAATAAAATTTAAAAAACACAAAAAAAATGAGTTTAAATGAGCGATTTTGGTCATTTTTTTTCTTCAAACTTTGGCGCATTAGAACATATGATAAATGTTAATATTTTTAAATAATTTAAGAGATTTTTA
>JABCMJ010001071.1:3019-14510 GCA_014822125.1 Arbutus unedo
TCGTTTTACGATTGTGTTTTTCTTTTCTTGAAGAAGTTATTTTTCCCCTATTTTTTTTTTATTGAAATTTTTTAACTTTTAGCCAAAATGTTTTTAGTTGAACAAAAAAATGGACCATATTTGCATCTTTGAATTTTGGTTAAGTCTTTTTGTTTTTTAATGTTTATTTTATTTTTTCGAAGATAAAAAAAAGAAAGAAATTGCCGAAGCTCTTTATGATGCAAATAAGATCATCCTAAAAAAAACCCAGAGCCTTTTAACCATGGCATAAAAAGATTCGGAGAGGGTGTAGTGTATTCTTGTAGTACGTATATAATGAGCGCAAAATAACGAAGTCTTATTCGCTTTGTCCTCGAAATTATATTGTTTTAATTTTATACATTTTAATAATAATTCGAGAGATAAACTAAAATGATATAATTTAAAAAAAAAATTATTTTGTCCGTACTAAAAAAAATTACACTACAATTCCCTCAATCGAAGGACATTTTTTGTTATCCAACTTATCTGTAGAACCAGGGGCCGGTCTCTATTAATAAATGCCGGTTTGTAAGTGCTCAGGCCCATTATAGTAGAGAGAGGGGGATGAACTTGCAGGCCAACTTGACCCATCTTCTTTTGCAGCCCAATCGGCCCACATCATTGCTTGTAGCTCGACGGCGACACTCAGTAGCACTGTTTTGCTTCTTCTGTTCCCTACTTCGCTTGTTGTTCGGTAAGCCTTCTTCTCTCTTTCAGTCTCTGTTTTTTCTCTCTAGAAATCGGGTTTCAATATGGGCATGAGAAAATGTGTTTAATCTGTTGGACACAGGCGGACCACCTACATCCCCAATTCCCATTTCGAATCCGGTGTGGAGATTCGATTTGATGTTATTGTTCCGAAATATTAACTCGATCTGGGTAACCGTCAAAATCGTGAATTTTGACAACCCAGAAAGCGAATTCCGCTGAAAATTTGTGGCTTCTTCAATTAGTTCGGGTTTGAGTTCTGATTTCCGTGCTGAAATTGGATTGGATGTTATGGTTCTGAAACTGTAAATCGATCAGGGGCACCCTTGAAATTGGAGATTGACTACCCACACAGAAAATTTCGTGGGAATCGTGGTTTCTTTGGCTGATTGCATTTGATTTTATGGTTGTGAAATCGTGATTCGAGCTGGGTGACCCTCGATATCGAGAAATTTGGCTGCCCAGAAACCAAGTTCCGCCAGAAAATCATGGTTTCATTAACTGGTTCGATGTTGTTCCCTCTAAGTATGCACTCCAGAATTTCTGGGAGAAGGTCTTTTGTTGGCTCTTCTTCTTCTTCTGGGCAGCGTATGCCTATTTGTGCTTGTATGGCGTCCTCACAGAATTTGAGGGCAGCTGATGGATTTTCCGCCTCCAAATTCAGTGTAATTCTTTCACCTCTCTTCCTTTCTTGCAATTTCTGCATTGAAATTAATGAGTTTGTCGCTTTTGATGGGTGTTTGTTGCAGCTGAATTTGTAATAGAAGCCTGATTATTTAGAAGCAGAAGCCAAAATAAAAAGTAAAAAAATTTGAAATGCATCTCTACAATCAGATTTGTGAATTGTTTATTGCCATAGTCAGAAAGCAGAAGCTTCAGAAAAACAGATTTGCACAGCTTGCAATAAAAATAAAGTCATAAGCTGCAACAAACAAGACGTTTATAGTATGAATCGCAAGTCCAATCATTTCAAATTTAACTTGGTGGACCTATTCATTTTTCTCTAATTTTTCCAATCCCTTACTACCTTGGTTTGGATTGCAATATGCTGAATTTCTTTTGTGTTTAAATCCTACCTTGTATGTATTTGTGACAGCATGTTAGTATGAATCCTTCACATTTACCTTTCCTTCCTGTAGGTTTTCATAGTAGTATTGGAGTTTTTCCTCTCCCCAAAATGTCCTTTTGATTGGTGTTTTGACTTTAATTGCTCTTAGTTTGTTTGGGTTATGTGAGCACTATGTTAATTGTTCGTGTTTGGCTAGTCATGGTAGATGTTATGAACTCCATAGCAAACCCAGTTTTGGTGCTTCTTTGCTTTTGGGGTTTGAGCAATAACCTTGTCGTTTTCTACTTAGTATTTGTCCTTTAAAATATATCATAAACAATAAAAAGACATGAATAATCGATAAGTAGACATAAAATGGAATGATTATTAATATTTCAAAGTCGTGGCTTTGTTGAATCTTGTTGCTAGGATTCATGCAAGCTGGAGAATTTGAATGCAGTTCCAGAAATTGAGGATGAATCTGATGTTTTGATTGAATGTAAAGAAGTCTACAAGTCATTTGGGGAGAAACACATTTTGAGAGGTGTGAACTTCAAGGTAAATTATGGTTATTGCCTCAATGGGTTTGCATTTCGATAAATGAAGCTGTGGGAGTGAACTCTCACCGGAACAAACGTTTTTGTAAGTGTCACATAACTATACAGATTCCAAAAATTTTAAATGCTTTCCAGTAAATTGGGTATACATCTTTAGTAAATGCGTTGAATCTCTTTTAAACAGAAATTCTAAGTTGTTTTTCCCTGTAGATTAGGCGTGGGGAAGCTGTTGGAATAATTGGGCCTTCTGGGACTGGGAAATCTACTATTTTGAAGATTATGGCTGGGCTTCTTGCTCCGGACAAGGTATTTGATTTTGCAAGTCTTCATACTGGTCTTGTATCTATCATATTTTTTAGTTTGTTTGCCCCTGTGACTTTATTGAACGGCTCTCCTATTCTCTTAATGCGGACTATCTTTTCCAAATGAGTAGGGGGAGGTTTTCATTCGAGGAAGGAGGAGGCATGGTTTAATCAGTGATGAGGAGATATCTGGCCTTCGAATTGGATTGGTAAATGGTCATCAAGTTACACAACCTCTCATTTTGGTTGACTTACCACTCTGAAGATGATGTCAGAGTTCACTTTGAGTCATTGTCATCACTTATTGTGCTTTGTTTTGAGTAACAGGTTTTTCAGAGTGCCGCACTTTTTGATTCCTTAAATGTTCGGGAAAATGTCGGTTTCCTTTTGTAAGAGACAGTCTATATTCTTTTGTTCAAATTTGGTGCAGCCTTTATGCTGTTATTCCTGCATTTTTTTACCGTAATTTTCTGGTTTTATCCCTCAAAAAAACTGAAACATAAGAAAACTTGACCCATTTTCTTGTTTTCCTCAGGTATGAGAATTCCACCATGTCTGATAATCAAATTGACACCCTGGTGACGCAAACTTTGGCTGCTGTTGGATTGACGGTATGATTTCCCACATCTAATTTAAATTTTAAGGGGGCTTCCTCTCAAGCGTCCTTCACTTTCATGTCTTTTGCCAAGTCTCTTACGTAGAATTTGGATTGCTCTATTCTAGACATAGAATACCACCGCTCTCAACCAGGATTTAGTATGGAAAAAATGGCACTGAAGTATCATCCTATGATTATTTTAGATGATCTTAAAACATTTAGTTCCTTGGCTCGTATGCAAAACTATTCGCTGGTCTATATAGTAGACTGGATATTTTGTCCATCAAATAATTTTACTATAACAAAGACGGAATAATTAAGTGCTTCGTGCCTACTTATAGGACTCATGAAAATAGTGCAAAATGTAAGCTATATTGGTCTAACCTAAGCTTGACCACTTTCATCACCTGCAACTTGAATCTCGCACAAAGGCAAAATCAGAGCAGGAAATAAACAATTTAAAAAGCACATGGGAAACCAATAGCTTTTGTACTAGATGAGTTTGCATTAACATTGACGAATAAAGTAAGGAAACTTGACTCTAGTTTTGGCCAGGGAGTTGAAGACCGATTACCTTCCGAGTTGTCTGGTGGTATGAAGAAGCGAGTTGCACTAGCCCGGTCCATAATTTTTGACACCACGAAGGATGCAATTGAACCAGAGGTATGCATGTGCTTCAGCCGCAGTGATTCTGATTTTGCTCTTAGTAAGGGATCATTGTTATTGATTAGTAGCGATTTGGACATATGCATTGACAATTGTCTAAAGGCTTTGTCTGTGATTCTGCTTTCATTTTCATGGATGTTGCTCAATTTTCTTGGTTGGTTGTGAAGCTTCAGAGTTTACCTGGGGTTTAACTGAAGGGACGACAGACCTTGGTATCCAAAGTGAAACGGAGTCTGCCTTTTTTCTTTCTATACATATAACTTTTAATGTGCCATGAAAAGCTTAATACTTGACTGGCAATGGCAAACTGCCATTTTTAAATGCCAAATTAGACCATCGGAGACACTTTCAACATTACTTTTCGTGTAGCTAGATATCGTTCATTTTTGTGCATAATTTCTACCTTTGGCCCATGTAGTTGTCTCTCTTCAGACATTTTGCATTTGCATGCGAAATTGTATTTGGGTGCCTAGTGGTCTTAACATAAGTTTCCTTTTTTGTTTTGCTGCATGTCCTATTACTCTACAGTTAACCATTGTATCCTTCCCAATTTGGATTATTGGAAGTTAGGAGTCTATTTATGTTCTAAAAACTTGTTCCAAGTATAATCCAAGTAGGCATAATCATCTCAAGATCGAGAAAAGGAAGTTTTTGCACAACGGGCCAATCCCAATAAGCCGAATATGAAGGAACGTTTTGCAGAATTGGCCAGGCTCAGGCATGGAATGGAACAACTTGAACAAGAGATATGCATATGATTCCCAGCAGTAGAAGCTTAACTAAGGTGTTCTCATGAGTGGTTACACCCAGACACCACTGCAAAGGCCAAAATGCCAGTTTGTGGTGATAGAGGACAGCCTTAGAGGCCTTTAAAATGCACTTTGGTGCAGAGAAGGTGGTGATCAAGATAGGGCTTGAAAGGAAGAGAAGGAAAGACATGTACTAAAGAATGGAAAGACGAGAATACAGTAAATCGTACAAAAACATATGCAATCATGTCTAGATTTCAAATTTGAAAAATACCGAGTCATCGTTGCATCTAATAAACTGCAACCATTTCTTAATAGTAACTCTGTGAACTGTTACTTGGACCCGCCGGATCTATCATATTTAGTATCAAATCGATAAAACCCGAAACAAAATGTAAAAACTGTAGCACACGTACTCATACCTAATTTACTGGCATGCGGCTCAATTTTAAGACATAAGCTAGCAAAAATGAAAGTATGTGTTCCTCTGGGCAAGATTTAGCTAGGTGGTTGATGTACGTGGAACCATCTATCTCCAAGATGGAGTTGGCGAGAGTGACCTCTCTCTCCTCTCTCTCTGTCTCTAATCGTGATATATGTGCCAGTGTGTATATATACAGATATATGCATCATGCACGCAGACATGCAGATACATACATTTTTTATGTATTGAGTTCATTTCATTACATATACTATTTGTAGCTCAAGTTTTGTGGAGGCGTGGCATGGTTGGATGATCTTTGGCAGTGGTGCGCTAACGCTGTGTCAGATAAAATGGTGTAGCAATGGTTGTGGAGAATAGAACACTTTTTAAACTGCAAAAACAAAAAAAGAAACTGCCGTTTTGTTTCCTGGTCTTGCTAGTAGAAGTAGAACAATGCAGGTTTCGATACAACTGTAAATTGTTGACCTGGCAGGCTCTCCACTCCTGAGCAGGTGCTCTTGTATGATGAGCCAACAGCTGGACTTGATCCGATTGCATCTACTGTAGTTGAAGACCTCATCCGTTCCGTTCATTTGAAAGGTGAAGATGCACTTGCTACGCCCGGAAAGATTGCATCGTATGTTGTCGTCACTCACCAACACAGTACGATTAGAAGAGCTGTTGACAGGTATTGCATTTTAGTAAACCGTTGGATCTTGGAGTGTTTGCTGCTGCTTTGTGATTGTCCTAAACAATACTATATTTTTTATATGTCTAGGTTGTTATTTCTTTATGAGGGAAAGATTGTATGGCAGGGAATGACTCATGAATTCACCTCATCTAAAAATCCGATAGTTCAACAGGTAATGGGTCTAATTGGTAAACGTAGATTTTGGATTTGATCTGTTACAGTGCATTAGCTACCAAATTTCCGACTAAGCAACTGAAATTTACTGCGACTCCCCCAATATTGAGGTGTTATTTTTTCTTCCCGGAGTGGCGTATTCTGGTTAAATTTTTCTGATTCAGATACTGTTGCGAACAAGTTGAGACACTTGCAACTGTTTTCGTGACATTATTGAATAAATTTGGTAGTATTTGTACATTCGTCCAAATATTTATTTGCACCCTGAAAGGTTGTGTGCCCAGCGGAGTTTTTGTCAATTTGACTCCTTAGTGAGGTTGGCTTTGGATTTTCGTTGCTAACTTGCTGGTTTGTTTTTTCACCCATCTTGTTTTTGAATTAGCATGAGTGAACTTTCTTGATCCTAGTACTATATTGTGAAAGATTGATATTATTTTTGAGATAAATTAATCTCTCTCTCTCTCACACACACACGCACTTGTGCAAATACGATTTAGCACGAGTTCGAAATGATCTTATTAGTCCTCTTTGTCTTTTAATTTAGTAATTGTTCTGAGTATCCTCTTGTCTCTACTATCAGTTTGCATCTGGCAGCTTGGATGGGCCGATCAAGTATTAGCTTGTATACTGGTGTGGTATTTTTGAACTCAATACACATTCATGGACCCTGGCAACAATGTGAAAGGTTCAGATGAAGCACGCAAAAGTGGGTTTGTTCTGCTTGAACCGATTTCTTATGGAGCCGGTGAATGAAGTTCAAAGTCCACCAGACTCTGGGCCGGTGCTTCTCTTTCAGCTAAAATTGAATTGTGCCTGCTACCAGAATTTATATGCATGTAGCTGGTGGCAATACACTTTTTTTCTTTTCTTTTCTGTTGAGTTTTGCTACTATTAATAGTTATTGCAATGTCGATACATAAACGCAATACAAAGTTCTTCCGAAGAGTACTTTGTCGTGGCTGTGGAAGAACTACCTATTAATAGTACTGGTAGTAGTAGCAGCAGCTTCTTTGTGTGCTTTACCAATTTAAAATTATACTCCAAGGATTATTATTTGTAGTTATCAAAATCAAAAAGCCTAAGAACACACACTTCCGAATAAAAATGAGTTTGAAATTGTTCGATGCACGTGGAGTTTATATTATTTTGGAAGTTTTCACGTGCATTTAAGGCTTATGCTATTGGAATTTGGACTATTCTAGAGGTATTTTGTCCAAATAGAAACAGGTCAAAATGTGATTGGTGCATAAACACAAAATGCTCACTTTGTTTACAGGGAATTGTACATTTTACTATCATATTGGTGCAGTTTTGAGGCACAAGAATCAACCCCTAAACAAAAAAATGAGGACAAATCCTGCCCTTCTACGACAATGTACCTTAATATCCATGGTCACTAGTACTAAGTTGAGAAAGTACCAGCTTAAGATTTTCGCAAAATAATTCCCTTCTGTTTTAGTGTTTGATACGACGGAAAATGTTTCTCATGATCGATGAAAAATTATTTTGATTTTAACAGGAAATACGTTCCACCTTTCAAGGTGGAAAATGTTTTTCCAAACCCAAAGTGTTTGTCAAGCACATCATCTAGTGCAACTGATATTCAGCCTACATCAACACATGAAGGTGTCATTCAGCCTACGTGAACTAGTGAAGGTTCCATTCAGCCTGTTGTTCATTCAAGTGCAGGTGATATCCACTAGCATTCATCAACACTAAAGCAGCAACAAGGATACAAGCCTTTGGGAAAGGAGAGTCTGTTGCACAGTAGGCGTGCTGTGCAGCAAAGTAATGTCATTTTGGTGTAAAAAATATAGCCCGAATACTATCCCAAATGACAGAAAGGAAATATGGTCATTCAGGCTATAATCACATTGCAGTCTCTCTGGTAGACCAAGCACAGCCACATGTTCCTTATCCATTCGGAATCTTCTCGTTGAAAATTTTGATCCTTAGGAATCTATTGAGGAATTGCGTAACCCCGTCTATGGGGAGTCCATTGAGGACAATGTGGACCTTAATTCTTCGGGTTTGTGAGCTTTATTTGAAGTCTATGAGACTATAAATCTATGGAGTTTGAGATACCTCCAGTTTTTGTCGTACGTATGTAGTACCTTGGAGTTTGGGTTTGACAGCAGGCATGTGAAACAATGAGAAATCTGTCCAAATCCTTCGGCTTTAATATCAAATTCCGTGGAGATTGCTTCAAAACGGAATGGGGGTAAAGAATTTGGGTTGCACCAAAGAGAGTGGTAGCCTATTAGATGATGTCACTGCTTCTCAAGATATTGTTGAATCTTACGAATACTGTCCTTTCAATGATAGGGAAGCACAGTCTTCGACAAGAGAGAAAAGTAGTACTTGTGTCCTTTGAGTGAAAAAGTGGTGGATTTATTACTTATTTTCATTTTCTTATTGGACTAACCCACTTATGGAATTGTTGTTCCATGGAGTCATGTTTGCTCTTAGTAGGTAGTTGGTGGTTCAGTCTTCACAAGGTGTACACGCTACCACATCCCTTGATAGTTTGGACCTAAGCACGGAGTGATTGCAACATTCAGGAGCCTAAAGTCATGGGTGTGGCTATGTCTAGGGTTGCTAGTCCAACAAAACTTTGACAATGATCCTCTGTGATTAGTTATGGTCCACAAGTTGGAGCCGAAAGTTACACTTTGGAAGCCCTTCCAATGACAAATGGGGCAAGTGACGAGAAATTCTCAAACTTGGTTGAGGTATATGGTGGTTAACATTCCACCTCCCAGGTATGTTCGTCCCTCTCTTATTCGTTATGGTGCATTGTCTTCTTGCATTGAGGACAGTGCAAACTTCTAGTTGGGGGAGGATTTAGTCCATGGTATTTCATTTTAGTCCCAATTTTTGAAAATTTTGTTGACACTTCCTTTGCAATGATAGTCTAGCATATGCTTGATAATTTTGATATGTGCAAGAGACATGTACGCACCCAAATTACTCTTAAAATGTCAAGTTATCTCATGCGCAAAAACATGAACCACTTTGAACACTTTGAGTTAGGAATTGTGATTGAGTGAGGAGACCGTATAGAGTGGAGATACAAATTGCCGCATATCGCATATTCATGTCGCTCTCTATTTCTTGTTCAATCCATGCCATGCCCTATTCATGTTTAATATCTTGCATGCATCAATTTGGAACCATTGGGTCTCAAGGAAAAGGAAATAAGGCCATTGTTGCATGATAAAACCACAAATAAGTCTCCCTTGCCCAAATTTTGAACCAAGTCCAATTCTCCAAATTTTTGTGAATAACTTAGGAAACCGGATGTTTAGGGGTGGTTTGGAGGATGTTTTGGAGGGTGTGGTGAAGACGGTTGGTCGAAGTAACCAACGGGGAAAATGGGCAAAATTTCGAATAGAATATTTTTCTACCGGTAAATCATAATTTCCTACTAGTAGGACCCTTTGAAAAATTTCCAAAAATTTCCTACCTACCAGTAGGTCATCACTTCCTGCCGGTAGGACGACCAAATTCGCGAAAAAAAGCCAGAAATTGCTGTAGTTTTAAAGAAAAAATGCTTAAAATAATGGATATCCTATTCTGTCGCCAAACTGACATCATGAGGTCCCAAAAGTAACTTGGTTGGACTCAAGGAAAAATTCTTAGGAGGCAGCAATATTGTGTTAATGAAATAGCGGCACGGACATCGCAACCCTATGTTTCGGAGGAGGAGGACGAGGCAGGTGATGGTTATCGGAGTAGTAGTAGTATTATTAGTAGTAGTAGGCGAGTAGTTGAGTTAATTTTCTAGTATCTCTTTAATTTTTCTTTCATTTTGCACAAGAGTGCATGGTTGGGTAGTAGAATGGAGTGTCGGTCATGGGTAGTACAACCAAAGCCATATAATGGCCGGTACCGATTTTGTTGCATCATCCTTTGTGAACTCATGGTCGTTATTATCTAATTAAGCCCTAGTGAATTCCTTGATTATGTGTTGGATTCGACTTTGATGCATTTCGAGTAGTTGCATGAGTTTTTTTTAGCAATTGACATTGTCATATCTCATTTCTACACATACTTGCCTAGAATTTGTGATTGCGCTGAATTGTTTGAATGCATAAGCTTTTCTTCATCGCTTTGCGTGATTGTTGTGCAAATCTACGGATGCAAAATCAAGTTTCAATTGAGTGTCCATTATAAGAGCAACCTGTGAGGTTTGGTATCAAAGCTCACCTTGGCCACCATCAATCTTTTACATTCTTAGGCTAAAGTGTTCATCATTGTTCATACATTGATTGCAACTGAGATTGACTTGGGCAAATATTGTGAATTGCGCATTTTGTTGCTCTAATCAAACATATGTAAGCGTATGTCTCAAGGAAGTTAGATTCTTTTTATTAAGTTTGTTGTTTGATTGATGAGTTGCTAGGGACTAGCAACCTTCACTATGAGGTGTGTGTTGAGCATACCTTAGTGCTTAAATATGTAGCTCCACATGTCCGTTGCGTATCTATTTGCACCATAATTTCAATGAATTGCATGATATTGCACGAAAAGTTACCATTTTTCCCGTTTCAAGTTCTTCTGAGTAAAAGGAGCGAAATTGAGAGCTATCAACAAGTCCCAAGACCTGGAATCGAAGTGCAAAGTCTTATATGGTTCAAGGGAGAGGTTATGGAAGCTCAGAATGAGAAATTAGAAGCCATAAGCAAAAGTTGAGATTTTGAGTAAAAAACGGATAGAAAGTTTTCCTACTGGTAAGTCATTACTTCCTACTGGAGGTAGGTCATTACTCCCTACCGGTAGGATATAGTCTGACGCACAATTAATGCAGTTTTTGACATTTTGTGATATAGCACCCTTTGGGATATTTGTTTCTACGACTTTTGTTGTGCAAGAGGAGTGGAGGGAGTTATTTGAGCTTTATTTTGGTCTCCTTTGGCTTTATATTACCATGTGTATGGGAGAAAGAAGTAGATCTACACTTAGACAATTTTTATGCTTTCATTTTTAGTTTGGCTTTTAGAGAGCTTCTCTCTCTAAGCTCTTCTTTGTTTTTCATTTTTCTCTTGAAGTTCTTGAGTAAGTGTAAGCTATTTGACTCATTAAGTAAGTAATCTAAGTTTTATTATCCATTTCTTGGCTTGATTTGGTTATTTCCTTAGTTTTTCGGCAAGTCGCCAGAATCTTGTCTATTGATCTTGTGTGTTATTTTCTATAGATTTTTGAGCTTCATTGGTAAGTTTGATTCACTCTATCTTAGTTCTAGCCATGTTTAGCTTGTATTCCACAAACTTTGAGGTTGACGTCTGAAACGTCGAAAAAACTAAAATTGCGAAGTCTTTTAACCTAACTACCTTTTTCCGTGGATTAATACTCCAGACTCTCCACTATGCCTCTTTTAGATTTTTGAGATAAGTCATGTTTCATAAATATTAAACTTTGACTTAGGCTGACACCCTAACGATGCAATTTTGCTGGTCGGTCAGTTGCATTAGTCGTCGATGCGGCGGAGGTCTCATGTGTTGCATGTGGTTTTCGTAAGTATAACTTGTATGGTAAAATATTTGCAAAACG
>JABCMJ010001072.1:9978-29702 GCA_014822125.1 Arbutus unedo
GACGGCCACCATGGGCCCCACCAGGGGAAGAAAAACAGGTAACTCTATCAGCAGAATCAGGGGGCAGAGCTCGAGCATCAGAGTGACTCACTTAGTAACTCACCCAACGAAAGGCCTAGGGGAGAAATGGAATATCGGCCCTGGCAAGTATCTATGACCGGGCAGCCTCACAGTCACCACCACCAAGACTGGCTAAATAGAGAACCACTATAATCTGATCTCGCTGACGACAAAACACTGTCTGAAGTAAATGGGAGCAAGCGATCAAACTCATCAGCAAGAGTTTTGAACCCAGCATAATGCTCCTGAAGAGTTTTTCCCTCACGCGTGAATTGAAAGAAACCCTTCATCACATCAAATAGGCGGGACAAATCATTAGTAGTGGAATAATGTTTCGGCCAAGGACTACCAAATCTCCCGCACAATATTGGCATTGGAGACTAATATCTCAACAGACTCGTCCATGGAGTTTAGAATCTAAGTAAACAGTCGGGCATCATCTCTAAGCCAAGAACGGTACGTAGGAGCAGTTTTGGGAGGAGAACTGTCTAGCAGATGTGAATCTAGATCCATGCCCTAAAAAGCCTTCACGACCTTCTTTCGCCATAAAACGTAGGTGGATGGACCAATAAACTTGGGTTCCACCAGGCGGGTGGACGAAGAGAATATCTGATGTCGGGGTGTCTCGCAAGGCACCATAGGTGAGGCTGACGGATCTGAGGACAAAGAATCATCGGTAGTTGACATAATAAGAGTTCCCATGTTTGCAACAATCAGGACAGCTTCACCAAATATCAGTGAATACAATCACCAAACGATGACCTCACATGAACATACGCTAAAACGGATTAAAACAGTAACTGAGTAGTAACCATAACCAGATCAGACGGACATACTAGAATAATAAGAGGCAATGGAGACCGTTGAAGGAGATAGCAACAAGAGGCAGCAAAACAGGGGTTGCCGGAGAGTGCAGTAGCAGCAGCAGAAGGGCTGCCGGAAAGTGCAGCAACAACAATAGAGGGGCTGTCGGAAAAAGCAACAGCAACAGCGGCAATAGGATGGCTGCCAGAGAGAGGAGCAATAGCAGCAGGAGGGCTGCCGAAAAGAAGAGCAGTAGCAACAAAGGAGCTGCCTCACTTCTCTGTCGTCGCCGGCAGCAGCGGCGGCATAGAGGTGCAGGGGCCGATTGGCCTGTGGCAGCGCCATAGATGGGCGGCGGCCTCCGGAGCGGCGGTGGCGGTAGAGTAAGCTAGGGTTAGAGTTTTATTTATGCTTTAACACAGCTCTAATACCATGTTAGGAGAAAAACCCACACTCTTTAGAGAGGGACGGGACGTTTATTTATAATAAAGTGACCGAGATTAGGGTTTAACCTAATGGGCTCTAGTCACTGAGGCCCATTAGGGTTAACCTATACATTTAACCTAACACGTAACAACTAACAAAGACAAAGGAAAACAAAATAAGAAACAAAAGATCCATCATGAATAAACACAAACCTTATAACTCAACGAAAAAGTTTCCAGACCAGTAATGGTCACTGGTTCTTCTAAATCACTGCCATAAGAAACAGTATGATTGACTTCCAAATCTTTGAGCATACTCAATCTTTTCATCAAAGTAGATCTTTCCTGAAAGTAAAGCCGTAAGTTGAAGAAGTAAGAATCGCAGAGTTAACATCACATCAATGTTGTAGAAGTGACAGGAAAATCAGCCACTAACCACGTAACAGGTTAAATCCTCATGGCAAGGATCTGCTGCAGCTGCTGTGGAGCGCAAAGCAAGGTCTAGCAGAGACTATTAAAGGAATTACAGGAAGTCAAAGAAAAAATAATATCATGCATGTAAACCACTGAGTTACCGCTGCTTCTCGTATTCAATTCATTAGTTAGTTCAACGAAAGAATACACTAGCCCCTATAAGAAATGAAGATAACAAACCTGCAACTTCTCAACAGAAATCTCATCAGGCATCTTCAAGAGCTCATCCCGAGCTATATCCATAAAATGAACCAAGAAATCACCCTGTTGGACCAATCATATTATCAATGAAATGATTTGCAGAAGGCTCCTCCCAAAAACCCCACATCACTCCCCATTAGAAAAAGACGTAGAAACTAAAAGTGTCTGTTCACTATATGGCTTCAGCATCTGAGGCCTGTAGGTCTATTTTTGGCAACACGAAAATAAGCCAATGCCTTTGACCAAAAAGACTGAAAACAATAGTCCAATCAGAAAAGGACATCAGCATTTGGCCCCAAACATCACCCTGCAAGGACCAACTGAATTATCGTTTCCAATGCATTTATAGAACACTTCGTTAAGCACAAATGCGAAAGTCTGAACCAGAAGCCTGTCACCCCGAAAGAGAGATGTCTATTAACCTATAATTTATGATGCATAGCAGACTAACCAGTAAATCACAGATGGTTGACATTCACATCATAGTTTACAGGACATGTGTACCTGATCAAGAAGAAGATAGTGCTTTATAGAACGCAGCTTTCCCATTAGGTCATACTGCACCCAAATTAAAAAGAATAAAAAGATAGAAAATAAAACAAACAAGTACACCTAGTGTCACTAGCACAAGCAGAAAATAACACAATTAGGAGTAAAAAAATGTGCCATTTTGTTTTAGTTGAGTAAATTGAAACGCACCTTTTCTTTTATGAGATTTAAGAGCTCACCACTGGCAAACTCATAAGCAGCTTTTATACACTCAAGATAATGATGATTTGCACCAAAACTTGTCAACTTTAAATTTCCAGATACAGGGACCTGCCAAAATAATCTTGCTAGTCAGTGAGTTAACACCACCAGAAACCAAAAAATAATTTTGTTAGGCCGGACAAAAAAAGTGAACCATAAAACAATAACATTGTCATAACAAAACCTGAACGTTGTGTCCACATTCTCTCATCACATTCAAATATTTTCCTGTTGTCAAAATGATTCCAGCAGCATTTTGTAAGACGCTAGGAATGTCATCCTTCAGACTATATCGTTGTTGCCAATACTTTGCGTCATAATCTTCGGACAAACTTTCCTATTGGCAAGAAACAGATGTAAGCATCTAAACCATGATTCCAATGCACTTGTACTTATTCTTAAAGTCACACCTTAGGAAGAGATTTGTTCTCAGCAATAAAAAGTTCACCATAAGGATCGTCAATCACTCCTTCATACACCCACCTACAAATATTAAATCAATCCAGACTAAACATCAGTGCGGGAAATTTAATAGAGAAAGAGAGGAAACATCAACTACAGGAAATGAAACAATTAGGTAATGCTTAAAACATCAACAGAACCTATATGTTGATGCAAAAGTCAAAATTCCAGTATGTACAAAGTCATTGTACTGATGCAGCAGAAACTTGTTAAGAGCAGAAAATAAATAAACGAGTCTGAAATACGTTGATTCGAAATGAAGACTTGGAGATCAAAGTCCTTCTCTAAACCTGTTTGGTCTAAGAATACCCAGTAACGAAGGCATCAAAAACTTTGTTGACTCCGCAGCATACTAACAGAATTTGACAAAATAAGAGATCAAAACACAATAGTTTTACTAATAAAAACTCTTAACCTAATTTTCCCAAAAGGCTACAATTGTATTCATAATAAACTAGACTAATTCTTACCAAACGAGATACCTATAAAGAAGGAAAATAAAATCAACGTAAAACTCTACAAATAAAAGAAGGAAACCGGAACAACATAGAGAATACCTTAAACTGACTAATTACTCAAATATCTTAAACTGCAAAAAGGAAACTAAATAAACTACCATAGATTGCCTAGAATATAATATTTTTGAAATCTTGACTGCATCAGTAACATAATCATTGCATTTGAGTATACCATGTATTGTTAAGAAGAAACTCTAGACGGACTCTTTCAAAGATAAAATCATTTTTCAAGTAATTGAGATGGGGGCCCATTTATGCCTATTGGCCTATTGGGAGTGAACAGCCCAAATTCATAGAGAAAGATGATCATCTCAAAGTTAATGATTCATTTTTCTTGCTAAAGTTTTGTCGATGAATCATAAAGCGTCAAAAAACAAAAGCACATGGAGTACAAAGACAATGATCTTTAACACATGAAAAATCTTGGAGAGAATAGCAGGAGCACACCAGCCAAACGATGCCCTACGAATAAAAAGCTCAGACAAATCAATACAAGAGCATTAACAACCCAACCCCAAATAACCTCACTCAAAGCAGTTCTCCACACAAGTTGCTCATTCCACAATTTGTGGCTCTACCACAGCAGATGCTCTTCATTCACCAGTGACCCATAAATCTCCTGGCTCCATTCACCGCTCCTCTTGGTTCTGTTATCCTACAGCATCTTTATTGGTATGCAGTGCAATTTGAACAGAAGCACTAAATCTAAGAACTCAAATAACATTCTTTCACAACACTAGTTCATCGAGCAAAAAGATGTTCTTAAGAGAACTTCGGTACAGCCAAAGTAAGTCAGGACTTCTCAAAATGGTGCATAACCATTTTCCTCTTTTTTCTAAAAAAAAAAAATAGAAAATAAATCCAAGTCAATAAGTGGTTGTTCACTCAAGCAGCTCATCAAGCGGGGCCTACTTGTCTACAATACAAAGCGGCCATGTAGTATTCCATTCAAGCAGCCTTCTAGTGGGCCTCAGGAAGATTCTGCTGATTGTCTTCAAATACAAAAGGTGCCTACATTTGAGCTAGAATAAGGCCACTTCATGAGGGGCCAACAGAAATGTGAAAGTCAAACTAAGCACGGCAAGCTCAAAGGGCCTTCGAGCAGGAACACAGGAAACAAACTATGAATCCTATTTTGGCAACTAGGTGAAAATCCAAACTAAATCAGAATTTTAATGGGGAAGTTTACTGCAATTGGGAAAATCAAGTGGCTTTGTATGAAGCAGCACGCAATGCAGTCATTCCCAAGAGTTTAAAGGTGCGACGTCCTTTTCTTCAGTCCCAATTTCTCAGACCTAACAATCCCAATCACTTAGTCCAATCTAGAGCCTACTATAAATCATGCCAAATAAAAAGGCTGAAGTTCTGTCAAACTAAAATTGTCAACACTGCCTTAACCCTCTAACAATTTGCAATACCTTCAAAAATACAATTGCTCGAATAAATGAATTAAAAAATTATGGCCACTACTTAGAAACAACACAAAGGAATCTTTCTCGCAAATGTCAACTCATAGAACCGTATTCAATTTCAAAATTATTGGGAACAAAATTATCACAAGCTCAAATTTGCAATGTCACAGTGCAACCCTCAACCATGAAAGGAATTAAAACTTAAAATCACCCATTTTAGTAACTCAAACATCAAATACGAGCTTATTTAACTCGTCTAAATATTAATTTACTGTATATATGGTTGATAGGTTATATTAAAAGTTCTATACCCAAATAACTATTTTGGTTGGTTTTCCCTTTGTGTTCTCCAAAAGCAAACATCAATATAACAATAAAAATTCTACACAATAATAAGAAGACAATGCAAAAACAATAAAATTATACATCTGCAAAGACAGGAACATAAAACCGGACTATGTAGTCGTAAATTACAAGTCATTGATAATTCAAACAAGACTTAAATCTTAAAATTACTCAAAATGAATTAGCAATGAGTGGAGAGGCTGCCTAGGCTCATATACTACTTTTGAAGGTAATAATTAATCAAAAAGGAACAAACTGTAACAGTATGCTTTTAAGTGGCAATGATTCATACCAAGTACCTTTCTAGGATGCCAAGATATGCAGAGCTTGCACTTTGGGTCATTTTTTCCAGTAATGACCTGACTGCATGATCACCTGCCATGGCCTTAGCCTGGACAAGAGAACCATCAGTTACAAACATGAAACACCATACCAGTAAATGAAGTTAAGCTCCACACAGGATAGCAGCTTTCTGAAGACCTTTTTTGTGCCAATAAAACCTACAATAAGCCAAACAATAGACCTGGCTTTGCAAGAGGTTGAGAATTGCCGAGCCCGCAATATTACTAGATGAAGCCTTTCTTATCACAGCAGACAAAGCTTGCATGGATCCCATCATTGGCTGCAATGAGTTATAAAGGGGCATTAGGTGAAGATTCCATAAGAAGAAAGCTCATGACTCAGACAGAGACAAACCTGACAATAAAACCATAATCCTTGGATAGAAAGTTTTCCTAATCGAAACTGATGTTCAAGTTGCGCCACCATGGCCTGGTAGTCCTGACCAAAAAGGCATAAATAAAGGTGAAATTAATCTATGAGAGATAATCACATATAAACAGTTCAAGTCATTGTACAAAAACAACTTCTAACATCAGTAAACCTCTTTGTTAATAGATTAACTAAAACAATGACTGAATAGATATAAACTTTAGGATGGGCATACCAAATCATTCTTTTAAATATTTGCACATAAAGAGCATATAAAAATAAATACCAAAGCAATACAGTAGCTCATTTCGCTCCGATATGTGTATATATATATGCATATATACATATACATGTGTGTGTGTGTGTGTGTGTGTGAAGAAATGTCCTCGACAGGTTAAATCACCTCCTCACGCCAACATAAGAAAAGAATAAAATAGATGCATATTCTTACTAATACGTATATAATACATAACATGTTCCAAGCAACAAAGCACACCATAAATTCTATGAGATTTGAACAAAATGATCACCACAATAATGAAATATACCACACTTCAAAATAGGTTAACATGTTTCTCCAACTCATATTGACTTTAGATGTTGAGAAATTGTATTGAAAAGTAATCTATATGGACTATGGATCGAGAGCCGCACAAGTTCTCCTTACAATACATCCCCCACACTACCAACACCAACAACAATTGTATCCATGCCCCTCTTAGATCCAAGTCACTTGCCATCTCTTCGCTCTTTGTCAACGAAGGGCACCGATATTGATAACTGTTAATTGTCTTCTAGCTTTCTTAGTTGCCTCTTGCATCAAGTAAGGATTTTCTTACTCCTGCCAAATTCGCAGATTGACAGCTAACGAAACATAAAATAGTCTGTACTGCTCTTACAACCATTTCCAACCAAAATTATCTGAAGACAAGCTAGCCACCAAGATAAGGTGCAAATTGGCATTTTCAATATGTTATCTCAATTATTGGTCATATTATGCAATTTTATTTTTCATATGTTTTCAATACACGGAAACAAGATGATATACCATAGGTATATGACAGCATAACACAGGCAATGTTGATCTTGAAGACAAAGCTTCCTATTTATTACACACCTTTTATATCTACGTGTACAAGTCCTCAAATCAACATAGAGCACCCAAACAATAAAACATGAATTGTAGCAGGGAAGGTGTCTAGAGTCGCCAAACCAATCTTCTCACCCGAAAGTCGTCCCTCCCTAGTCGGTAAACATACCACACCAATCTTGTCATGTGCCAACTCTCCCTCACAAAATTCAATTATATTCAGCTCCACTAAGGCTTGTGTTTTGAGATTTGATTTTGAAAAAAAAAAAGTTTGTTGAAGGCTGCTGCAACAACCTTGAATCCATAACCTTTAGTTAATAGTGCTGTGCTTGCAAACTTGGTCTTTTATCTGTCTTGGTTTCCCACGCAAGTCCTGCATTCAAGGCTGGATGGTCTTTTTTTTTTTTTGCATATTGTGATTGCTTACAGATTATGTAATACTCTGGTTCGAATCTGCGGGATTAATAGATTCTTGTCCACTTTGTTTACACTGAAACATAGTTGAGGCTATTTATGCCTCTTAACGAAAGCTTTTTTTCATAAACCACGTGCACTATAAAACATCTCAGTTTTTCCTACACAAATTAAATATAACACGTTATACAGAGCAATATACAAGTCTCCAAAGGGTACCAAGACAAAACACACACAAAGAAGATGAGTCCTTTCAGATAATTTAGCCCACTGAAACATAAAAAAGGACTCAAACTTCGGCCCGATGAGTTCTCGAAAGGCAACAGGTGACAACACTTCACCAAGAATGTACTGTTAATGAGATGCAGTTGCAAAACCCACCTTCTGAAAGTTTCACTAGGAACTGTGAAGTTTCAGGTATCATTCTGACAGGATCATCACATCCATCAGCTTGGTCACTTTCCCCAGTTTTTTTCTCGAGAAACATGTCATCTAGACTGTATTCCCTTTAAAAGGCTTTGCGAACTACCAATCCGTAGGTCAGTTTATTTTTTAAGTTTTGTTGGTGTAGAATTGTTGATGTTGTTTGAGTTCTACTATGCATACAATGGACAAGAATATGCAAGATCCCAGCATATGGGATATAATAGTAAACCCTTAGTTGCAGGATCCTTCTGTCAGGCAGACGATTCCACACCGAACCTCACTCCCACGCTCCATAGTCAGAACCTCCTAGGAACCTTGCTCCCATTGAGAAATGAGCATGTTACCAACTAGGATAGAACTTAGTTTCACGAGGCAGAAATGGGAGAGGGAGCAGGAGAGCGGGGGAATACAGAAGCTCCCAAGGTTGGAAGCACCTTGGGAGCGAGAAAGAAATGTGTATAAATATATTATGAAAAACTAATATATAATAGAAACATACTTCAAAAATACAATCATTGTAGAGAGTAAATTATTGGCACTAGTGTAAGAAATGAGCTAGTGCTACAATATGCAGTTTTCTTTTCAAGATATCATGACTTGTATAGAAAAATCCCTATTTTTTAAACAACGATCGAAGAAAAGCTCCCATCTTTGTAAGAAGCACGCTCCCATCTCAATGGGGGTGGGCTCCCGTCAAACCCCATACCCATAGTTAGAAGCTTGGGAGCAGGTACCTAAAGTGGGAGCGGCACAACTTTAGGAGCTCCATGCTTCTAAGGGATAGAACCTTTCAAGCACATGAATCCGAAAATATGAAGCAACGATAACATACTAGAAAAATATTTACTTCATAGAGACAAGATACTACAAAAATATTTACTCCAAAGTACTTATTTTGAAAAAAGACATTTGCAATTGACTTCAATTTTTAGTTGCAGGGATCACCAACGAGTAGCTTCTTTATACATAAGTTGGTGGATTTTGCCGATCTTGGGCTTTATGTAAGACTAAATTAACTAACTTATTCTTTATAAAATATTCCTAGACGCTTCCCTGACACTCCCAAAACCAGGAGCTTCTACAATCCTCCATGGCCCCACCCCTGGTTCACGCAATTAAAAGTTAAACTAACCTATGTTTACAACTAGATATTTCAAACGCAATATAAAGGTTCCAAGGACTTTTAATGGCAGTGAAATTATTAAGTCACCAGATCCCGAAGGGGGCCCTTGGGATCGGGAGAGAATATGAAAGCATCCATAAGTGGGCATGCATCTTCATATTCATAAATTGCTCGTTCCCAATGGACCCAACAAGGATATCAAGCAATCCAACAAAAAATCTGACTGAGTTCAACATAAATTCACGCCTCTTTTGACAACTTGTAAGATATTGATACATGCTTGTTTATTAGCAGATACTGCATTCGTAAATAACTTCTCTATATTGCCAAAAAGAAATAGATAGTTCGATGATGCTCATTACACAACCCAAAGAGGGAAAATGGGGGCCAAAGACTTTGGAAAACACATTTCTAGCCTACATCAGTATTTCCCAAATTCAAGATAACTTTTTGAAGTAACCTATGGTTGTACAATATATAACCAATTCAAAGAATAACCATGCAAAATTTGCTGATTGAAGGATGTGAGCTTTCCAATAAATTGAAATAAGCTTAAAGAATAGGAAAGCAGGCATGTCCTCCATCAGCATTAGATAATTCCAGTGATGAATTAAGTTACTCAACGAACTGAAATGTAGCCCAATTGAGTAATATTTAGCACCTAATCAGAACAACGATTTAAGAGATCTCCCTTAAGCTTTTGAGAAGAAACTGAGAAAGCATTGTCACTCTTTCCAAGTGAGCTAAGGCGCTAAATATGTGGGTGGTATCCATTATAGGGATTATTCCTTAACAGGTATGCATTGCCGATTGGGTGGTCTTTTTTACTCCTTATGATGTCAATGATGGATGTTATCTTATCATGGTCCCTGATTTTTTCCTTAAAACCTACAGAGCTATAAATGGCAGTTGGGCTTCTTTGTTTAAGTGCATTATCTTATTGCAGCAAAAGTTCTAATTTTTCTTCCAAAGATCTAAACTACTAATAATATCACCTAATTCCCGTCAACTGTGTGTATTCCACCAATGTGCTTCCCAAATACAAGGCTATGATTTGGTTAGTAGCCCTAAGGAAAGAATATACTACAAAATGCTCTTGAAGAGGTGATCTAAGAAAACCACCAGTCGAAACGTTGCTTTCTTGGGATAGAGCCATAGAGGAGAGACAAATGACATAGAGCTTATTCTCTACAAGGACTTTCTAGACTTTGTTGGCTATGGCTTCCTTAATAGCATGTCTCCTACAGATTCCCATCCTCCGTTTCTTCATATTTCTTGCTTCGGAGAGCTATGATAGGCATTTTAAATACTGTGATGTTCATCTAGACAAAAGAAACGAGTACTATTTTGCTCTCTAGAAAAATAATGGTAATATCTAGTAGAACACTTTTCATGGTTCTGTTTCTACACTCTAAACTGGCTTCACATGAGTTCTCTCTTACCAACTCCTCTAGGATAGGAAATGACTTCTGCCAATATTTTTGAGGTGCCGTTACCTTCTTCCAAAGGTTTGGTCACGCCCACTTTGATCTATTCTCAATACGGAAGCTGCTAGAAAATGGACGCAACAATACATGTCAACCCACCCTCGCTCACATGTAACCAGTGTGAACATATATATGCAAAAGTGCAAACGAGGAATAAATGAAACAGAGAAACTTGAATCCAATACCTCAAAAACCTGAGTTGTGGATATGATGTTAAATCACCAATTGTACAAAAAAACTTGAGCAGTTAGGAATTGGGCCAACAATATTGTACATCAAGCTGTGGCACCAAATAATCCCCATTGCACAACTTCTAAAAGAATATATTGACATGGAAAAGAAAGAAGTGTCGAGCAGTAATGATGATTCATTACCTAAGGTGGATTGGGCAATATATTACCAGGGTTAAAATTTCCTGTGTGTCTACATTCTATCTAGATCTTCCTAGAGAGAAAAAGAGTTAGGCCCCAGACTTTGTTTTAGATGATATGGAAAGTCAAAAGGTCACAAATCTAAAAAGTCAAAAGGTCACACTGAATAATGGGATGTTGAGTCTTTGATTAGTAGTGAACTGCATAGTCAAGGAATTTTTAGAGTTATGGATCAAGAAGAAATCATTGATGACCATTCATCGATTCTCAAGACTTCATTGCTGACCATTCATCGATTCTTAAGACTTCTTTTCCCTCCAAGAAAAAGACAATCCCAATGAACAATATGCAAGCTGGTGTTTTAATAGAGCAGCAGATAAACCACTTACAGGTGAAGGAAACCCAACGACAGTCATCTAAAATTGGGTAAAAAGTAAAATAAATGACTTACAACACAGAAAACCTACAATAAGGAGAGCCCGTAGCGCAGCAGCAAAGGCATGATTAACTAGGCCAGTCTTGAACTGAGATCTTGACTCAACAAACTGATTAATCAACAAATAGCTCTCAAACAAAGGGATTAGCCGCTTTGCTGATTCCTGCAATGATGGTTGTGATAGATTGAAACAGATTAGTGACAGCTAGCACAGCAATACTAAACAATGTTTTTAGAGGGAATGCATAATATGGGGCATTCTATCCCTCTTTGCAGGCCTCGATGCATTGAGGCAGAACTACATAAATATTTATTTAAGTGAATATGTAAATTATTTATAAGTTATGAAAAAGAGGGTTTAATAACAATGCTAAGTTGTAAAAGCACCTTTAAACCTAGAAACATATCTATCTTATAAACTAAGCGCGTAGTCCATGTGCCAAGCCTTCTTTTTTTTACCAAAAAAAAAAAAGGAAAAATAACAAAAGTGCAACTCGTCAAATGAAAATGGCTTTCAACTTTCCTTCCCTTCTAAATTCTCTCTTGATTAAATTTCCACATTCAATACAAATCGTAAATCGATGAAGGAATTCCGTGCTCTTGTATTAATGCTAAAATTGTAATTCAATAAGGAATTTTTGTACTCCCGTGCATAGTATGGGTACCGCACTTTTAAGTTAATATAAGTATGTGATTGAAGGCTTAAAGCTCAGCACTCTCTCTCACTTCGAGCAAAGATTGACTGGTTGAGAGAGAAAGTGAGAGTATGAAGATCTAGGAATTACAGGCACGGCACATTCAAGAACAATGATGTTATTAGAGACAGTGTTAAGGGTTTGTTAATCACAGCCTAATACACGCATAATGAATATAGAGAGAGGGAGAGTGAGTATAAAGGAGTATAAAGGACAATGACTAAGCTACCCTTATAAGCTAATATAAACACAAATGTGTGTACACACATACACACACACATATATATAATGCTCCCTCTCAATCTAGAGAATAAATGTCACCAAGTCTCAGCTTGCCGCACAATAACTCTTATCATTGTTTGAGCAACGGTTTGATGAATATATCAGCTAGCTGAGCTCCGATACACACAAAAGGAGTAGCCAACACACTGTTCTCTACTTTTTCCTGAACAATATGACAATCCACCTCAATATGCTTAGTTCTATGATAAAATGTGAGATTTGAAGCAATATGAACCGCTACCTGATTATCAGAATAAACACGTATAGACAATTGCACACCAAACCCTAACTCCTCAAATAAGGACACATCCATCCAATTTCATATGTAGTATGAGTCATGGCTCTATACTCAGCTTTTGTGGTAGACCTTGCAAACGATCGTTTGCTTCTTACTCTTTCAAATACAAAGATTGCCACCAATAAAAGTATAGTAGTCGGTCGTTGACCGTCTATCGGATAACGATCATGCCCAATCAGCATCAGTAAAGACCTCAACATGCAGACAACCATTAGACTTCTAAAATAAACTGCGTCTAGGATGGGCCTTAAGAAAGTTCAAAATGAGGAGCGCCTTCCCAATGTGAAAGTCAAGAAGCTGTCATAAACTGACTCACCGTATCAACGACAAACGAGATATCAGGACGAGTAATGGTGAGGTAATTCTAACTTGTCAACCAAGCAACGATACTAGTCCGAATGAGGAAGAATCTCCCCCCAATCAACAAAAAGTTGACATTCGGATTCATAGGGGTCTCCACAGGCCTCAACCCTCCTAATAATTCAGTCTCCTCTAAAATATCCAAGACGTACTTTCATTGTGGCAGATTAATCTCATCCTTAAATCTTGGCACCTCAATACGCAAGAACACTATAGCTTACCCAAGTCTTTGCTATGAAACTCCTGTTGTAAGAACTATTTCAACTCTTCAATACCATATTGATCATCCCCAATAATAATGATATCATCCACATACAATCAACGGTATTTTCCCTCATTCCGACAATAGGTAGGAGACAAAGTAATCAGAACGAGAGCGATGCTTATCAAAATGTAACACATCATCACTAAATTTTCCAAACCAAGCTTGATGTGACTACTTCAAACCATAAAGAGTGTGCTGAGCCAACACACCAGAGAACCCTCTCTGTGAGCAATTGTTAGAAGGAAAACCCACACACATATAGAGAGGTGGAGTGTTTATTTATAATAAGATAATCACATTAGGGTTAACCTAATGGGCCCTAACAACCTAGACCCGTTAGGTTTACTTAACAACTAACACCCTCCCTCAAACTAGCGCATATACATCAATCATATTCAGTTTGTTACATATATATAAAACCCGATTACCAACTAATGATTTAGTAAAGATATCCGCTAATTTTTCACCAGTGCGCACATGACTTGGATTGATTGTGTCTTTTTTGTATTCATCACGAATAAAGCGACAGTTGATCTCAACATGCTTCGTTTGTTCATGAAACACAAGATTTGTGGTAATATGTATTGCAGATTGACTATCGCACCACAGTTGGGTCTGCCCTTCCATTACTGCTAGTAATTCGAAAGAAGCTGCCGAATCCACATAATCTCAGAAGTGGCTAGGGCCATGGCCCTATACTCCGCCTCTGCACTCGAACGAGCTACAACAGACTGCTACTTACTTTTACAACTAACCAGGTTACCCCCAACTATGACAGAAAACCCAGAGGTAAATAGTCTATCAACTGGGCATCCTGACTAATTCGCATCTATGTATCCCTCTATGTGCGCGTGTCCCTTATTATGGTATTGAATGCCTTCTCCTGAATTACTCTGTAGATACCGAAGGATACTTAGAACTGCATACCAGTGAGGAACACGTGGGTTTTGAACAAATTGACTAACAACATTGACGGGGTAAGCAATTTCTGGCCTAGTCATCGTGGTCAGATAATTTAACATCTCAACCAACCGTTGATATTGATCAGGGTCAGGAAAGAGATCACCAGTATCTGGCAGTAACTTTGCCCCTAGGTCCATAGGTCAATCTACCCCTTTTGCCTAAACTAGCCCTGCATCAGACAAAATATCCAAGACATATTTGCCCTAAGAGATAACAATACTCTTCTTTCCTCGCAACACCTCAATGCCAAAGAAATACTTCAACTACCCAAGGTCTTTGGTTTGGAAATGCTGATTGAGGAACTACTTGAGGTCAATAATACCCTGTGCATCATCACCGGTAATGACAATATCATCCACATACACAATCAAGATGATGCATCCAGATGATAGGTGCCGATAGAAGACCGAGTGATCCTTCGCTGACTAAGTCAACCCGAAACTAGTAATCACCTGACTGAACCAACCAAACCAGGCCCTCTGGGTTTTCTGTCATAGTTGGGGATAATTTGGTCAGTTGAAAAAATAAGAAGCAGACTGTTGTAACTCGTTCGAGTGCAGAGGCGGAGTATAGAACCATGGCCTTAGCCACTTCTGAGATTATGTGGATTCAGCAGATTCTCTCCGAATTACGAGCAGTAGTGGAAGGGCCAATCCAACTATGCTGTGATAGTCAGTTTGCAATACATATTACCACCAATCCTGTGTTTCACGAACGAATGAAGCATATTGAGATCGACTGTCACTTTATCCATGATGAATACAAAAAGGGCATGATCAATCCAAGTCATGTGCGCACCGGTGAACAATTGGCAGATATCTTCACTAAACCATTAGTTAGTAATTGGGTTTTATATATATGTAACAAAGTGGACATGAATTTATGTATATGCGCCAGTTTGAGAAAGGGTGTTAGTTGTTAAGTAAACCCTAACGGGCCTAGGTTGTTAGGGCCCATTAGGTTAACCCTAATATAATTATCTTATTATAAATAAACACCCTACCTCTCTAGATGTGTGTGGGTTTTCCTCCATATACACCTCTGACAAATCACCATATAAGAAAGCATCGTTGACATCCAACTAAGTCAAGGGTCAAACAAGAATAGCAACAAGAGAGATAAGAATCTAGATAGAGCCAACCTTGACAACAAGAGAGAAAGTCTTGATATAGTCAACACCATATGTGTGGGTATAGCCTTTGGCCACAAGGCAAACCTTATACCGCTTACCAGAGCAGCGGCGGATCCAGGAATTCATACACGAGGGTCACTTATTTAGTATAAATTTTTAAAAAATTCTCAGAAGTCACACTGCAATATAATAAGAGCAAATTTAAATCGCATGTCAAAAATATGATAATAGAATACGTGTTGTGTTGTGAGCACAACACACATGTCGTGTGAGAAAAATGGTACCGTGTTTTGGGTTTTAACTAAAACAACTCTTGTGTGTTATGCACACACACCGTTAATAAAATTTTATTTTAAAATTGTATGTTTGCAATTAATCTCGAAGTATTTTTTTTTAAGTAAACGATAAATTTTTAGAATTTTTTTGAAAATCAAATTCAGAGTACACGACCGAAAAGGGTTTAAATAAGCAGTGTCGATCACTTTATTTAATGTGGTGAAGACAAATGTAAAAAGAAAAGTAAAAAAATATGTTCATTTTGCCACTGCCACATTATAAAAAAATGACCGACACCGCTTAGTTAAACCTCTTTCGGTCGTAGTTTCTAGATTTTATTTTCGAAAAAATTTTAAAACCTCACCGTTACTTAAAAAGATATTTTGAAATTAACTGCGAACTTAAAATTTTAAAATAAACTTTTGTTAACGGTGTGTGCACTTACCCCATCCCCAAAAAATATACATACAACAAAAAAAAAGGAGAGAAATTCAGGGAGATCACGTGACCCCCATGGGCCTTAGCCCAATTTGTCACACCCCAACTCCATGGTTCATGGCCAGTCATATCCCTGGAGTTGGGGTGTGACACAATTCGCCCCTGCACCTGAGCCATCCGAATTGTAAATGACAATAAAGACCCAACGACATACGACAGTAGACGTTCACGGCGAAAGAGGAACCAACTCCCAAGCGAAATTATCAAGTAGAGCAGACATTTCAACTTCCATAGTTGGCCGCCATTCAGGTAGAGATAGGACCTCCTGGACAGTGTTAGGAATAGATATAGAAGAAGTAGAAGCAGCAAGACAACAAAGTGAGGGAGATAAATGATCATAGGAGGCATTATCAGCGGATGAGAGATGCAAGTTTGGGTACCCTTACGGAAAGCTATGGAAGGATCAAGTGATGGATGAAGAAAAACTTTCTAGATGTCGAGATGGAGGAGACGTGATGGCAAGTGCCTATAAGGTGGATGATGCTTTGGACCAACAAATATACATCTGCAAGGGTTTCACAAGAGATATAGAAGGGATAACTATAGGAAATACACTCTAAGAGGATCAATAAGATCTGTGGTGCACGGAAAGAAGAGGAAGGACTCATTAAATGTAACATCCGCACAGACAAAATGATGACAAAGACTCGGAGAGTAGCACTTGTATCATTTTTTAGTGCAAGAGCAACCGAGAAAAACACACCGAATGGCTCAGAGTTCAAATGTATCGCGTTCAAAACCAAACTCATGAACATATCATGTGCACGCAAAAAATCCACAATAGTAAGGAGTGGAGAGGGTGGTCAAGGACTAAGAACCTATGGGTTATCTGACCCCCAAAAATAGTGGATGGCATACGATTGATCAAGTAGCATGCCATAAGAACAACCTCACTCTAGTAAGACTTAAAAACTTGCATCTGGAATAACAGTGCATACATAACCTCCGATAAATCAATCTTGCGCTCGGTAACCCCATTTTGTTGTGGGGTCTAAGCACATAAGGATTGATGAAGAATACCATGGTCATCGAAAAATTGAGACAGAGTCGCATGGAAATATTCACGTGTATTATCAGAACAAAAGACACTAATACAAGTATCAAATCGAATTTTGATTTTATGTAAAATGACTTATAAACGGAAGACAACTCTGATTTTTATGTAAAATAAGTCTGATGACGATTATATGCCCGCCACAGATTATTAACAAAATACAACTGCGGAGTCTGACACCACACAAGTTTGGGAGTACACAAGAAAACAAGGTACCACTGAATTGAGGCTTCATACTATTCCACAACCGAAAACCAATCTAAGCATCCTTAGCCTTCCAACCAACATATTTTGAGTAAGATTCCTTAAGAGGATAATCTGTCAAGAAATTATATTGTTTCTTCCCTAGAAAATGCACCTCAATAGCTTTTGCTCAGGAGGCATAAATTTTGTCATTTACCCGAATAGAAATAATAGACATCATATCAAGGGACCAAGAATCAAACAAACCAGCAACAATAATAGAAGTAGAACTAGAAGTCATTGCAAACAAGTCACAAAACAATAGGTGGCAGAGGTAACAACCAAGAACCAACAAGCAAACAACAATATCCAACACTATGTTGCACATACATCAAATCACTCTACTAACAATGAAGGAGAGAATCAACCACAGAAACTCTCTAGCCCAACATAAAATGAGGCAATCCACAATACACAAAAGTTACCCACCAGTGAGAAAGAACATCTACTACCAACAAGCAGAGGACGGAGAAACAATCAAAGGTTACCCATCGTATCTGCAACCCTAGGTCGAATTCGAGACCCTAGGTCAATTCCCAAACCCAAGATTAAAACCTTAGGTCTTGAAATCAAAGTATTCTGGTCAAAATCCAAGGCTGATTGAAATCGAAGTTCTTTTGGTACCAAAACGACCTCTGATGGTACAATTAGAGCTAATGGAAATCGAACAGGAACGAGTAGAGCTCAAAATCGATTCTGGTTGCAAAAGCAGAATTCAGAAGATGACACCAAACAGAGGATGATGACGATCAACAGCATCAGCGGTTGTAGGGTTGGTTGCTACTGTTTAGGGTTAAGGCTTAGCTCTGATACCATGTTATTAGAGACAGGGAAAGTGTTTGGGGTTTGTTAATCACACCCTAATACAAACATAATGAATATATAGACAGACAGTGAGTACAAAGGAAAATGACTACTGTAAACTCTTGAAATCCCAAAGTTTTTTTCGGGTTTACGTTTCATTACAATCAGTATATAAGTACAAGTAGAGATATAATTACAGTACGACCCTCTAACGCTAGATTAACTACTAAGTACACAACTAATCTATAACATGGATCCATATCTTAATACTCCCACTCAAGTCAGTGCGAACAAGTCAATCAAGCTCAATTTGGACACAATGGGATAAAATATCTTGCTGCCAAGGCCTTTTGTGAATATATCCGCTAGTTGGTCTTCAGACTGCACAAAAGGCATGCATATCAAACCCTTGCTCAGTTTCTCCTTGATGAAGTGTATCAATCTATATATACTTTGTTCTATCATGTTGAACAGGGTTGTGAGCAATGTTTATAGCGGCTTTATTGTCGTAGTAGAGTTTTATCGGTCCATCATCTCCAATCCCCAAGTCATGTAACAAGGTGTGAAACCATAAGTGTTCACAAGTCCCATGAGCCATGGCTCTATACTCGGCTTTTGCGCTGGATCGAGCAACCACTGACTGCTTCTTACTTCGCCAAGTAACCAAATTTTCTCCAATGAAAGCACAGTAACCAGAGGTAGAGCGTCTGTCATCTACGGACCTTATCCAGTCTACATCAGTAAATATCTCCAGACGCAGATGACCATGGCGAGAGAACAAAATCACCTTTCCTAGAGCTGACTTGAGATGCCTCAAGATACGATATACAGCATTCATATGTGCAGTACGTGAATCATGCATAAACTGACTAACAACCCCCACAGCATATGAGATATCCTATCGAGTGTGAGCTAAATAAATCAGACAACCCGCAAGCCTCTGATATCTTTCTTTGTTAGTTCTTTCCCCCGTATCGCCACTAAGATGATGATTAGTCTCAATAGGAAAATCTGCATGTTTACACACTAACATACCTGTTTCTTCTAACAAATCAAGAATGTACTTTTGTTGAGAGATGAAAATGCCTTTGTCAGACCTCGCACTTCCATCCTAAGAAAGTATTTCATTGATTCTAAATCCTTGATTTCGAATTCTTGAGCCAGTTGAGTTTTAAGATCAGAAATCACATCCACGTCATTGCCCGTCATTATCATATCATCAACATACACAATAAGGATAACAATCTTGCCACCACTTCCTTTGATAAACATAGTATGATCAGCATGACTCTTCCAATATCCAAATCCCAAATTAGCCTTCGAAAATCTGTCAAACCAAGCTCTT
>JABCMJ010001078.1:0-16895 GCA_014822125.1 Arbutus unedo
TGAAATTTTGGCCTGAAGTTTTGAAAATTTTGAGGCTGTAAAGAAATCTGACCAGTCAAATTCTGGACTATCTAGTCATATCTGGATGCGCATTTTTAAAAGGAGAAAAAATCAAGTTTTTGAGGGGATCTAACTTTTTTTCCAGAAGGAGGTTCTCTCACTCTCCCTCAAGATCCATCACTAATATCTCTAGATTAGTGGATATTTTAAATTTAGAAGCATCAATTTCACTTGAGGCAAGATCTTGGGAGTTCTCCACCACCATTGTTACTTAAGTTTTGAAAGTTCAAATCTTTGAACTAAATCTTGAGGTAGGGATGTTTCCCTTCAACCTATGGGTATTCTACATGTTTTAATCTATATCTCCTTATTTTGAATGTTTTATGAAGTTTTGTTCTATACTCCTTCATATTGGGGTTTTCTTTAGATTTGTAGTTCAAGTGTTGGGTTTTGGTATCTATTCACCCTTTTGTTTGTCTTGCGTGGAGTATCTTTTCCATAGGTCGGGTTACGTGTTGGTTTAGTTAAATCGTGTTCGGATGTAATGCTAGTGAGTTGGGCTTGGCGTGAGAAATGATGTGTGGGGTTTGGTCTTTTACTTGTATTTGGATTTCGTGAAAGACAAGTGATTGTTGAGAAGTACAATGTTATAAATTGTGGAACATGCCCATTGTGGATTTATGATCTCACATGCATTTGACATGATGCATTATGGTCTAGCCTCCAAGATGGGAAGTGCTAGTGAAAAGAATTATGGTCTAGCCTTCGAGAGGAGAACTGCTAGTAAAATGAATTATAGTCTAGCCTTTAAAAGGAGAACTGCTAGTGAAATGAATTATGGTCTAACCTCCGAGAGGAGAAGTGCTAGTTAAATGAATTGTGATCTAACCTTTGAGTGGTGGCGTGTAGTAATATATGAACCACTACTAGCCTCCTTGAGGGAGTGGTGCTAGTTATGAAAATTTTTCTAGATTCCTAAGGGAATAATGCTAGTAAGACAATATGTCTCATTTGGCCACCTTCAGGTGAGAAGTTGGAGTTGATAATTGATTTGAACGAAATGTACAAAACGATGAAACAGTAGCTGAAACAATGGGACGAAGTCTTGACGTATGAAACAGATATGGAAATATTGATCTTGATAGTAGACAGTTAGTTCTATAACTTGTTTGTCTTGTTATAAACTGTTCATGTTATATGCCATAGCATCTAATATTCATATGTTGTTGGCAAGTACATTCCTACTAGGTTTTGTAAGCTCATCCTATCTCTTTTAGATATAGTCCCACACACTTAGCATGTGGTACGTGACGTGCATATGGTGATGCATAATTTTTGAAGACTTTTGACTAGAGTTACCTAGCATCTTTGTATTAAAATTTATTTTTGGAAGATGTATTGTATCTAATTTTCAACTTTGTATCTTTATGTTCACAAGGGAGTGTAAAATAGTTAACTCCAACATTATTTTGGTAATTCTTTTTGGACTAGGAGTACTCTTGGATGTAATATCCTTAGACTTGATTTTTGTTACCTCATTGCATGAAATGGTTTGGGACTATGGATGTATCTTTGACTGTTGCGAGGTCTCATTTACAATATATTATAATAATAATGTGTTGGAAAATGAGAGCGTGACAGGTTCCTATCGTTGCCTATATGTACATCGCTATATCTTCTAAATCAGACACAACTGAATATTCGAAATAGTGAGAGAGGCTCCGTGAAGGCAAGAAGATCACGATTTTGAGCCCGCACTCAGTTCATGATCAAGATATAATAAGATTTGGGTAGAAGATCTCGAGGTCAATCGAGTAAGATCATTCCAGTCGTGCTCAAAGTACGATCATGATCAAAATACGAAGATAGTCGAGATCAAACCAGACAGATCTCGAAGGTATAAACCATAATTTCGCCTATTAGGGTTTCATAATCTTTTGTTGTATAAACTGTACCCTTTCATCACTGGGTCTCAGGAATCGATCCCTAATACTATGAAATCACAATTTCCTTAAAATAGATTCGTCGCCTCTCATGGGTATTAGAGGATCACTGCTACGCTTGTCTCCCAAGATAAAATGGCTCACTCGGCCGATGGAATACTTTCCAATCGATCGTCTGTCAAACTACTAACTATGTCTGTCTCTCTCTCCATAAAAATCACACGAAAATTATTCGGTATATCCCAAAACCAATTACGAATTCAGTATTTATAGAACCCTATACACTTTTGAAACCGTCAAAGACATAAATGGAGGGATTAATAGGACCATTAATGTACATCAATGGCCAATTGATGGACATCAATGGAGGCATGAATGGGCTATAACAGTTGAGTTCTGATTGTCTCATCAGACCCTCCGGTGTCCTAATTTCATTCACAACCCTTCTAAATTTTTAACAATCTCCCACATGAATGAACTTAGCAAGAAACTCACACAAAGTACAAAGCAAATTCAAAGAGAGAGCACATTAGATAATCACTGCATAGAATAGATAGCTTTTGGCCTTGGACCTTCCATTGTGAAAGCCTATCGAGTTTATTGGCTGGCCAGTGAATGTGATGTTTTGAATTGTTCTGTCATTTGTATAAACCGAGACAATAGATTTCACACATGGATTTCTTCTAAGACATTTTAGTTCTCACTATTTTGTTTGTTTTGGTCATAAAGACGCATCCTAGATCTCCAAGTGTTATTATGGATTTCATCTTCTCAAATTCTTACTGAAGCGGCCCCACTTTACACTCACACAAGTGGACTCTTATCATAAGCATCTCAAACAATCCACTAAGAATCCCAATTCAAACACAAAAGAGTCATTAAAATTGTGAAAAGTCGTGACATGTTTAACGGTGTTGTGTCTATGAAGAGTCATGACAATCTAACTTAAGAAAAGTTTTTTAATGGTGTTGTGTCTATGACGACATGTTAAAACTTACCATTACACTTTTTACTTTGTGCCTATCTAATAGCTAATTGGCTATACACATATTGCTGGCACAAGTTTTCATTCACCAAGGAACATCTTCCAACAATATATGTAGTCATTCTGACTCTTCAATTTCCTTGTCTAGAGCGATAAACTCTTGCTACAATTATAGACTGTGTTATACACAGCTATTTAGAAGATTTTCAACACAGAACTGTACTTGTTTGTGTGAAAAACAATATCCAATTATGGATTTTAAATCCTTTATATTAGATATTCAATTTGCGTCATTGTACCATTATAGTACCACAAGATATCTGATATAGTGCAACCCATATTCATGAGCGTACCCCAGGTATCACAATACACTGACTATCACTTTTTAGTGGTTCTCTCCTAGATCTACACGTAATCATGTGTTCAAAAAATAATGCATTTCTCGATATCCTGATCATGTTCTTGTAAATATCGATCGAGTAGCTCATATTCATTTATGAAAATCTGACATACATACTGCAACAAAAAACACATACCATAGTGTGCCAAAAATGCTATAGTTACCCTTTCATAGCGTTCTTTACAAATGCTATGTTTTGATAACGTTTTATGAACGCTATAATAAGTCTTGACATTCCATAGCATTTTTTGCATGCTATTATTGATACAGTTTTTATGGTGTTTTATGAATGCTATAAATGATCTTGACATTCTATAGCATTTATCACACGCTATTGTATGAACTTTTAATAGTTTTTTGTGAACGCTATTACATGCCCTACATTCCATAGCATTTTTTAAACGCTATTATAGATACAGTCTTTTATATTGCTTTGTGAATGCTATTATATGTCCTTGCATTTAAAAAATAATTATATTTTGAATTTCTTAACGTCGCAAAAACGAAAAACTCAAGTCACTTAATATCAATTCCATAGTATCACATCCCACAAATTAACTAACAAAATTTCTTAGACAACAAAAACAATAAAAATTATTCCAAACATAACCACGCATTATAATTTTTAAATCATACTTCATTCAGAAAATCAACATCCACAAATTAACCACCATCGGTTACAACAAAACTAATAGAATAAATCATTATTCACAAATTACGTTTACGATTACAAACATAAAACTAGTAGACAGAAAGGAAAAAAAAAAGTAAAAACGAAACTTGTCACCTAATAAGATAGTATACAATAAAAAAAATGACCACAAATGCTGCTACAAGTGAACATTTTTCGGCTGAATTTAGTCTTGAATACCTACAAAAAATAAACACATACTCAATAGTTGAACAATGTCTTTGACACACAAAAAGTGCAGAAATAAATAACGAACTAATAAAAAAGAAAAAGATAATAAAAAATAGATCACAAAAACTAGAGAACATAGTTAAGGTACCATCTTGAATTTATCTGTAGTTCCGAATAAGATTCCCCTCGATGTATCCATCTCATCGCTCTAAATGATAAAAGACAATTCATTCATCATATTGCAACACTAGTAAATAATATTGTCGGAGCTATATATTCTATACATACCATTAGAAAAGGTGTACAAGTAAATAAATTAAGATGAAGATTGTAGGTAGTACCTTGGAATGAGAAATCAAAATATATTAAGAATTGAAGTTGACATCGCACTTGTCTAATTATTCTAAGAATCATGTATTTTAATGTTAACATATTTCGTGAATCACATTCATCCAACATAAAAAAAAAATTAGACATGTGAAACATCTTTTTCACTGAAACTAAATTTGTATTTTATAGGTTATGTAAAAAGCTAAAAAATGAGAAATGTATGAGTTCATGAACTACTAAGAAAGCAAAGAATATATAACGCCAGTATACTCGACAAGCAAGCACTTCTAGAGATTTACACAAATGACAAACAAAAAATAACATTACCCCAAGAGTAATCCACTTCAGTGCTTGGCTCGATAGGAAAAATCACTCAAGTACTAATCACCTAAATCTTGAAATCCACACCTATAAATGACCAAAACAAAAAACTGTAATCTCAACATCTATTATGAACTTACGCGAAGAATGAGTGAATCCTTTCAAAAGAAAAGCAAGTAGGCAATAATATGTTAAAACAGCTAGTGGCAATAGCAACATTACCCTGCTATCAACATTCCAACCTTAGCAGGCCTTCTCTACCAACATCATTTTCGCCTCTCGACTAACCAATTGAGATTGTGCAACCATTATGAAAATTGACGTGTGTGATTGCCTGTATCTGTACTTGTTAGATTGCAATCATTGGGACCAAGAAAATAAACAATCACCACTAGAAACTAGCACCAACCTTTCTGCTGTTAGTAAATGATTATGCAACACAAGAATGTCTGAATAATTAACCTCATTAACCAAAGGGTTTGATTCCAGTACACACCTTTGGCCTCCTAAAGCCATTCATAATCTCCGTGTGGAAACCTGAACCCAAGCCTAAACGACATAGCATGCGTACCTAAAGGTTGAAAATTACCCCATTCCTACAAGAGCAGCCAGAAGTTAAGAACAAAAATGAAGTGCCAAAATTGGTTCCCAGAGAATGCTCACGAAAATGCATCCACTTGAAGTGCATCGATTGATAGATACATATGAGTTTAGTAAGGATGAGTCTAGAAATAAATGCATAGATGCTAGCTCTATACTTAAGCTTTACAGAGCTCAAGGTCACTAACTTGTCACTTGATTCCAATGCAACTTCAGCTAATATTAATGTTTGAGTCTTGTTTTTAGCCCTTCATTGAGCCTCTTATTGTTCTTTGCATAATGTCAAGACAACCGTTATATAGGTAACAAACATGGTCTAACTGGAAGGTATTTTATCAACAAAGCCACGAAGCAAGAATGCATTCACAAGTTAAAAGTATTTCCAGAAACCAATGGTATACTCAGGACAACACTGTTGAGATTCTTGTCCCACTGGATAGCAAGTTCCATTTCATCAAACAAAAAGGCTATGGGTAAGCATGAGACAAATGGCGATATACAAGTTTTTATAGCAACAAGTTAGTTAGCACTTTGATATGAATGGAAAACACACAAGTACTGCACGTTCAACTTAATGGAGTAGGATTTCTGCTTCCTTTCCACTTGGAGAGATAATTGGTGAGAAGGCTGTCTTGCACTCTAGGAAGTTATTCTGGAGCTTTTACCAACTTTTTAATCTACCAAGTGACCTTAATATATCAAGAAAAAAGTACCTACGGAACAAAAGCTAAAGAAGACAATGAGAGAGCAGCACCGATCACTATTGCCTCATCAACGCTTCTGATTTTCACCTACATCAATTGCAACCAAACATTAATAAGGGAACTAATAAAAAAGGAGTTCCAAAAATTCACGAGTAAGATGGTCACCGATTTGCAAGGTATTCTAGAATTGAAAGCGGTGAAAAATCCAATTGCCAAGTCAGAAAATCAGTTGTCACTTGTTGGGTATTAAATATTCCGTTAGCAGACTTCATTAATTCATAAATGTTCACAACACGTGTTTTGTTTTGGTTGAGATGCAAGTTTCAAACAAAAACCATGGCAAGACACAAAAATGGTAGTGCACTTCAATTAGTGATGGTGATAAAAAAACTACACCTCACCAAATCAGGCCTCGGGTTAGCAATATTTTTGTTCCAATAGCCCCATTGGGCCGCTCAAACGCTGTGAAAGCAAGAGTGGAAAGGAGAACTTGAAAAAAAATTACTACCAAAATTGCTTGGGATTGGCAGATCAATCTTCGACTTAAATTTACCAGCTAATCAATTTGTCAAAGGTTTAGGAAAAGAAATATTAGGCGTTTGCAAATTAATTCATCATAATCCATATTTTTATGCCACAGATGTCCAAATTCAGAACCAAAAATTACTCTAAGAGCAACAGATTAGGTAACCTATTTGCACCTTTAACAGATTAAAGATAAGCGCACATTCTGAATATTTACTCACATATTTACGCACAACATTTTTTAGTTGCGCACTAGCACCGAAAATTGATCGACCAGCAAGAATTGGAAGCACCCTACGATCACTAATGGGGTCAGAGACAGGATCTGCTGGTATTTCTTCTGCTAATTCATGAAGGATGACATTGAACATAGCAAAATCTATTCTATCCACCAACTGCTGCATTACCTACACATATAATGAGAAAGTGCAACTAGGGTAATAGGCTATGGAAAATAATGTATTCTTATTGCCTAATCTTTGCAAAGTAAAATCAACCCAATCACATAAAGACTATTTTATACACTAGAATCCATCAATTGGTGGTTTTATGGTATGCAGTCACTTCTTCAGCAAAAGCTACAAAAAATGTAGACTGAATGTCATAGTCAATATTTGAAGAACAAGCAAAAATAACATCCAAGCTAACCGTGAAGTCCGAATGTAGACAAGAAAAAGCAAATTAATATCCATTAAAAATCAAGTTCTAATTTTAGATTTCGGTTTATGAACAAACATAAAGATCATAGTCAATTCAGGAGGTTCACACAAAGAAGCATACTCGGGATAACTTGATTTGAGTATGCAATTATGAGAATAACTCGGTTTCAGTATGCGAATAAAATAAGGCCATATACAAGAACCCCTACCATCGCATATTTTTTTGTCTCAAAGATCTAATACCAGATAGACATCTTTTGGAAACATTAACAAAGTAAAACTTCAACACAAGGCAATCAACGTCAATAGATACATCAGGAGTAGCAACCAGCACTCAGCAGCATCAAAAATTTGGAAACCAATATACCTAGCACAGATCTTGTTATATTATATTTTGTAGCCCAGGTGTTTGTGAAATTGGGCTGTTGTGCATGTAAGAGAGATCTTATGTTGTAACTTACTAATCACTAACAAGCTAATATTATCATTTGAGCAAAAAACAAAAAACTTCCAAAAGTAACAGATTTTCCCAATAAAATAGTGCAAAATAGAGCTCTTCTATTCAGAGAAATAATCAAATGATTGAGATGAAACAAAACCTTTTTAGGGCATGAACCGAGGGAGCAAATGATGGATTGGTTCTTCAAACCTGTTTACGAAATCAAACATGTTGAACAAATTGAGATGAATCAAACCTGTTTAGGAAGGAGAAATCTAGGATTTACAAAATCAAACCTATTTATGAAACAAGACCCAATAATCAAACGACAGGAGACCCACTATATCAAACCTTTATACAAAATCATACCTGTTCAACGAAATGAGAAGAATCGATTAGAAGTAATCTCGGATTTCGGTTGTTTTTGCAGCGAATGAATCAGTTCGCATACGTGTTAACGATTGAGATGAATCGATTCAGTTCGCATATGTTTTCACCATTGAGATGAATGGATTAGAAGAAATCTCTGATGTCGATTAAGTCAGAGTTAACTTGCGTACCATCGAGTTGAATCAATTCATTATGCAGTGACGGAATTGGGCGCCCAAAATCTTCAGATTTTTTGGGCGCAAAGTGACTTGCCGCTACCCCAAAAATTTTCACCTTGGCACCCTTTGTTGCGTGCTATGTTTGATTTTCACCTAAAGCTATAATAGGTTTACACGCTTTAGATGGATTTTGACTTAAAGCTATAAAATGTATTCCTAATTTTTCACAGCTGTCCAAGTTTAAAAACGCTATTATAATCTTTTAATAGAGAAAAAATGTTATTAATACTCCTTTACTATAGCATAACCAAACAAATGCTATACAATTATGTTATGAAAAGTCTTATTTGTTGTAGTGACACCACAAAAATCGATCAACGAACAATTAACAATTTTTTTCACATTTCCCGACCCCTTTTGGGTGTAGATTCTATCACATCTGCAATATATCCCCACATTCAAAGAATTAAGAGGATGGCTCTTGCCCCTCACATTCTTTAATTTTTAATAACTTTTCTTGCATGGTACCTCACATTGAGAATATTATTCATGTTCCTTGATAAAACAAAATTTATTAATCATAGAAATCATCATTGCCTATAAGGCATGATTTTTTAATTCAAAAACTCTATCGAGTTAACGTGAATATAGTGTAAACAGCTTCATGTTGTATACCAAATTCACCAAACAGTGATTTCTCAGCACCTTAACCTTATTACTATATTGATTTTCAAACTTAATTCTGAAAAGAATGAGTTCATTCAAAATTTCACACTTACTCTTGAACAAGTACTCATAACATTCTTTCATGCTATCAATGACAAAAGTATAAAATATTTTGTCTTGTCTTACGTATATGAACTTCAAGTGACATAAGTCACTGAATCAACCCGACGGTTTGGTGCTTCTTTCAACACATTGAAAAGAAGTCTTTGTCGCTCCGACTTACACAGCGGCAATCACTTGTTGATTCTGTACTCATTCTCATCAAATAGAGGAGCACAATCTTGCAGGATCTCTGTTGGCGCACCAACAGTTGTGGTTACGCCACTAAAGACAATGCCTTAATAAATATTTTTGTCCATAACAATAAATCTCAATATTTATGCATGTAATTAACATTTTTTCTCCAAAAAATGCTATTAGACAAATACTTTAATATTTAATAATGGTAATAAATACCATTTTAGTGGGCAATTGTCCGTTACAAATTTTCCCATTAATGCACCACATAAAATCATTAACCTCTCAAAAAATTTGTAATAAAGTTGAGGAACTGTTTATTGCTGAAAAATCTATTTTCATCCAAAACCAGAATTTTTTTTTCTGATAACTGTTTTCAACCTAATAAAGCATCTCATACAACAGACCCAAAAGTTCCAACACAACAATATATACTACATTTCCCGATACATTTTTTCGAAAACAAAAGTTTCAATGTATAAACCATATCTAAAATTTCCAATGTAGTATGTTTCAACTTATTACATTTTTTTAAGACAAAGAAGTCTCTTTCATATTCTACATTGGAATAAAGTTAATCAATGGGCATAGGATATAGATAAGGAAATAATTGGATAGAGATTCATATATGGCTAGTGCATCATTAGCAGCACCTATATATGAACAAGATCGAAAGGGTTCACCTGATATAAACCAAAAAGATCGAGAGGGCCCACCAGATATAAACCTTCGAAACCAAAACAAAAACCTGTTGGTGGGTTATCTCTATCTCTCCATGGCTACTCAGAATCTCAGGAGTTTGTAACAAAACCTCATGGAGTTGGTGGAAAGGACAGAACTTTCCATAATTGCCAATCTGAGGCTAATGGGCAGCCACTATTCGAAGTAATGGAGTCACCCAAAATTATGGGTATTGAGATAGTGGTTCTGTAATATTTTTTTCCATAGATCAAACTAAAAACAAAAGCTTTGATGATCTGATTAAGAGATAAAGATAATCTTTTTCTGCACCGAGGGCCAACACCATCAAAACATCCCTTATTAGCCTCATTTCCTGATTTCAGTTTCTTACCACCCCACAATCGAAATCTTAAATTGAACAAATGGGCATTTTGTCAAACATACAGCAGTCATTATACATATCCTAATCAAAACCAGTTCTTATAGCTTCTCCGCGAACCAACCTTCCTTGACTCAGAAGTGTACAATTTAAATACGAATCAAAACATGTAGGTGTTGGGTCTAACGCCTACATTTTTTAATTGCTTGTGTCTGTTTACACATAGACATGCACATATACTAATCCATTATCTTTCGACAACAATAGAATTCTCCAATACAAAACCTGATAAATTCAGTGCAGAATTTCCACACAGGAAAAAAAACAGAAAGGGGATAGTGAATGCCGGGTGGCGGCATTCGGGATTCTCGCTTCATTGGAGAACACCGGTTGCACCACTTCCAAATCCAAAAGCTTGTTCAAGTAGCACTTATGCAATCATATACAGGAGCATTTGCTTTCACTTCGAGTGATCGCAAATCAAGAAAAAACCAATCACCAGAACGGTATGCCCAATCGAAAATTGAACGGCAACCACCCTCTTTTGCGTGGGTTTTTTTTATGCCAGAAGTTAGGACCTCGGCAGAGAATTGACACAGTAGGTTCCGAAAGTTGACAGAATCTTCTCCACAAATTCAGCACTAAATGATTAGTTCCAAACATAAACTATTTTTTGGAGAACCCGAATACTGATCAACTCATCAAACACTCGAATCTGTTTTAAGATTGTAAGGAAAAATTGTGTAAATAAGTTGATCGGATCCATTCCAGAAAATAATCTCATTAATCGACAATCGAATATTATAGAACAAAATTACAATAGAAATTCGAAAATAAAGATACATTGTCAAACCGAATCTTGTGAAATCATAGTTCCCTTACAACAGATTCAATGCCTCCCGTGGGTGTTGGACGATCCCTCTTGCGTCTGTCTTCTAGGGTAAAACAACTCACTCGGGTAATGATACATCTTCCAATCAATTGCCTGTCAAACTAACTATGTTTCTTTCTCTCCGTAAAAACCATACGAAAATCATTCGGTATATCCCAAAACCAAATATGGATTCAATATTTGTAGAACCCTATACACTTTTAAAACTGTCGAAAACATAAATGGAGGGATTAACAGGACAATCAATGTATATTAATAGTGCAATTGATGAACATCAATAGAGGTATGAATGGGTTATAACGGTTGAGACCTTCCGGTTGTCTCGTTAGACCATTCGGTGTCTCAATTTCATTCACAACAATTCCAAATTTCCAATCCTTCATATTCATCCATTAAACCTCCACAGTTTCCAATCAAAACATCCATTGCCCTCTCATGGTTTTGGCAATCCTAGATGATTATAGCAACCTCAACACTCCATATTTGTCATGCTCTCAATTTTCAACCTATAATTAATACATTTAATTATAGCAAAATCCTCATAGTTCTCACCAATTACCCAAAATAGGTCTTCAATCACAAGCCAAAGAATTCCAAGTTCTACCAGTTTACAAAAGTCAATTTCAAAATATTACATTAGAATTAAGACATTCAAATCAACTAGAGTTATATTACATCTTTCTTCCAAAAAAATAGATGGAAAGATGTCAGATAACTCCGTGGATGCGACTCATAGAAGGGTCATGCAAAAATTCAAGCACTCCATGCCAACTTTGAGCTAAACGTCAAGACGTGGACCTGAAAAATAAATAGGAGTTGAGCTAACGAGCCAAGTAGAGAAATTCTATGCAAATCTTGCGTGAACATGAAATGTCATGACATATATGGTAAACCACAATACATTACTTCAATGAATTATTGCAAGATACGTTGAGTTCCAACCGAATCTTTTCCCGAAATTGGAACCCACTCATCCAAAGCTCATTTCACATATTTGTTCTCATCATCATTAGGTGACATTTTCACATTTGCCTTAACGATAACTCATGCCTAGTATTCCCGTAGAATCCTAGTCCCATCTCCTAACCATCCCGTCGGGAAGTCTAGTCCACAATATTTCTAGCATTCTCATCGGGGAGTCTAGTTCACAATATCCCTAGCATTCCCATTGGGGAGTCTAGTTCACAACATTCACAATACTCCTAGCATTCCCATAAGGAAGTCTAGTTCACAATTTTCCTAGCCTTCCCGTCGGAATGTCTAGTTCACAATATGAACCGTAACTATTTTCATTACTTCAATGTATCAACCTTGAATTAATATCGAATGGTACGATGCATCACTTCTATCAAGAATGTCATATGACAACTCTTTTAAGTAACAAACATAGTACCTAGCCAATTAAGGTGAACACTTTCAAGCTAAACACAACAAACACACACTCAAGCATACCCAAGTACTTAACACAAAGGGTAAATGCATAATATGCTAATAATAAGCCATAATCAAGTAAGATAAGCAAGAAAGTCCTTACCTCAAGAAGAAAAATTCAAGTTTTGAGCTCAAATGGCAAAGCCCTACCTTAAATGGTGGAATGAAGCTCAACCAAGCCCTCTCCAAGCAAGAACTCATCTTCAAATACTAGAAATCAAAGGAAAATGAGATCCTTGAAGAAATTTAAGGGATATGGAGACTTGATCAAGTTTTTGGGGTGGAGACATGAGAAATGAGAGTTTCTTAGAGAGAGAAGGGGAGAAAATCTGATATTAGAGGTGTATGTTGTGTATATAAATTTTCTGGTTTGTTAGATTTAAAATCCACATTTATACCTGCGTGACCGGTCACGGAAAAGGGGGGGCATAGAGCCTGACCAGTCACGGGGGAGCTACTGATCAGAAAATGAACTTTGCGTGATTGGTCACCGGAAGGGTACACGGAAGCCTGACTAGTCACTGAGGGGCTACTGACCAAAAATCTAATTTCGTGTGACTGGTCACGCCGGCCATGCTTCATGCCGTGACTAGTCACCCAAGGCACTCTATTTGCTGATCTCATCTTTATCGAAACTCATCTTATACATCCTTTTCCTCATTCGATACTTATCTATACCCATTTTATTCACTGTAAGACATTTTTAAACATCACAATACGGCGGGTTCTCACATCCTCTCCTCTTTAAAAAAATTTCGTCCATGAAATTTTAAAAGTGCTATAATGTCAATAATTCCCAACTGCATCAAATGGACATACTCTACATGCGATAAATGAATGAATAAGTCAATGCAACTTGAGCCATTATGTCTATTTCAATCCCACAAGTCCAGAAAATATAACAACCAAATTAATAACATGTCTAAACAATGCCCGATTGAATATTAAAGACCATGACTTAACAAGTCCTACAATTAAGTGACATATATCCATAAGTTCATGCATCAACAATGCCAATTTGCCAAGTATAGTTCATGACTTAACAAACCTATTCGAATCAATTTCAATCCGGGAAAAACAATGCCAACAAGCATATTACTATAGTCAATCAAGCCCCAAACAAACTCGGGTATTTCTCCCGCACTTCGTCTTCTCGTTCCCATGTCGATTCCTCTCGACACTTCGTCTTCTCGTTCCCATGTCGATTTCTCTTGGCCCTGGTTACTCCACAACACTTGCACTAACGAAATAGTCTTACCTCGTAGCACTTGCTCAGGAGTATCAAGAATATGTATCGACTCTTCTCCGTATGAGGCATCGGCCTCTAAATCAAGTTTGGACCACTCAAGTACATGGGATGGGTTCGGCTCATACTTTCTCAACATTGATACATGAAAAATGTCATGCACACCCGATAGTCTTGGTGGTAGACCCAAACGGTACCCCACTTCGCCTATTCTCTCAATAATGTCAAATGGCCCAATATACCGTGGCGAAAGTTTTTCTTTTCGACCAAAACGCGACAAATCCCTCCATGGTGACACTTTCAAGAACACATGATCCCCAACTTTAAATGACAAAGGGCGACAATGATGGTCGACATAGTTCTTCTGTCAACTTTGTGTGGTAAGCAGTCTTTGGCGAATCAACTTGACTTTCTCAGTAGTTTTATCTTGTGCGGCCACAAGATATTGACGAATCACTTTCATGCTTTCAGCAATCTCTCCAATTAAATCTGGGCCCACAATAGTGGCCTCCCCTAATTCTGTCCAACATATGAGCGATCTACATGGCCTACCATATAAGGCCTCAAATGGGGCCATCTCAATGTTAGATTGATAACCGTTGTTATATGCAAACTCAACAAGTGGTAAATGATCCTCCCAACTACCCCAAAAATCCAAGACACAATCCCAAAGCATATCTTCCAAAATTTGGATCGTTTGTTCCAATTGTCCATCCATTTGTGGGTGATAAGCAGTACCAAACAAAATATTTGTACCTAGAGCTGCTTGCAAGCTCTGCCAAAATCGTACGGTAAACCTCGGATCTCGATTGGAGACAATGGACACAGGAATTCCATAGAGGCAGATAATCTCGCGAGTATATAAACGGCTGAGTTTCTCCATAGAATTGGTTGCCTGAATAGGTAGAAAATGAGCGGATTTCGTCAAACGATCAACAATCACCTATATTGCATCATGTCTCTCGGTGATCTCGGCAAACCAGTAACGAAATCTATGGTCACATTCTCCCACTTTCACTTAGCCACTAGTAGTGGTCGTAATTCCCCAGTAGGTCGTTGATGTTCGGCTTTTACTTGCTGGCACGTGAGACACCGTGACACAAATTTCACCACATCTTGTTTCATTCCTGACCACCAAAATTGTTAACGCAAATCATGATACATCTTTGTGCCTCCTGGATGAATGGCTAAAGGTGAATGATGAAACTCCCTCAAGACATATTTCTGGCATGAAACGGGCACAAATAACTTGTCTTGGTAATGTAGACTTCGATCGGCATACATCATCCATCCTTCTCTAGCACTGCCACCGAAGAACTTCTTTCTCAATTCATTCGTTTTCTCATCGTGTTGTTGTGCGTCAACCACTCGAGTTGATAATCACTAGGCTAGCTAGATGAGTCGGTTTCCTACTCAAGGCGTCCGCTACCACATTAGCCTTTCCCGGGTGATATTGCAAATCAAAGTCATAATCTTCCATGTGCTCCATCCATCGGCGTTGTCGCAAATTCAACTCCTTTTGGGAAAACAAATACTTCAAGCTTTTGTGGTCGGAGAAAACCTCAAACTTCTCACCGTACAAATAATGTCGCCAAATCTTCAAGGCAAATACAACGGCTGCAAGCTCTAGATCATGAGTGGGATAATTTCGCTCATGAGTCTTTAATTGCCGTGATCCATAAGCCACTACCTTGCCCGATTGCATCAAAACACACCCAAGTCCTTCTCTTGAAGCATCACAATATACCGAGTAACCCACTCCTCGCTCCGGAACAATCAAGATTGGAGCGTTGGTTAAATGTTTCTTCAACTCCTCAAAAGCCGTCTTACAAGTCTCATTCCACACAAAACGAATTTCCTTGCGTGTCAAACGTGTCATCGAAGCTGCTAAATGGGAAAAGTCAAGGACAAAGCAACGGTAATACCCAACTAATCCCAAGAAACTTCAAATTTTAAAAAATATTCTTTAGTTAGGGCCAATTCATTACTGCTTCCACCTTCCTTGGGTCAATAGACACACTACTTTTTGAAACCATGTGACCCAAAAACTTGACTTCAAAAAACCAGAACTCACACTTGCTTAGTTTAGCATACAGACTATGCTCTCTCAAACTTTCTTAGACAACTACAAGATGAGATTGGTGTTCCTTCTTCGTAGGCGAATAAATCATTATGTCGTCAACAAAAACCACGACAAATCTATCAAGGTAGAGGTAGAATATGTGATTCATAAGATCCATGAATGTCGCTGGGGCATTCGTCAAGCCAAAAGGCATAATCACAAACTCATACTGCCCATAGCGTGTTTGAAATGTCATTTTCAGAATGTCTTCCCTTCGGACCCTCAACTGGAGATAACCCAATCTCAAGTTGATTTTAGAAAGAAAGGTTGCCCCTGAAGTTGATCAAATAGATCATCAATTCTCGGCATTGGGTACTAGTTCTTCACGGTAACCCGGTTTAATTTTCAGTAATCGATACATAGTCGCAAAGATCCATCCTTTTTCTAATTGAATAAGGCCGGTTCTACCCATGGAGATGTACTAGGGCAAATGAATCCTAAATCTTGCAACTCTTATAATTGTACCTTTAACTCTTTCAATTCAGCCGACGCGAAACAATAGGGAGGCATGACTTTATGTAATTGATTAATATTTGTTTGAATTATTTAAACAGTTATTCCCTTTCTTGATGAGAATCTTTATGGGCAAATATTTGCATCACGTCTTATCATATTGTGCATGAGTGTCTCTTATTCCATATGGTAGATAATCTGGTGTGTAGAGTTTGGCTTACACACAGAGGATCAGATTATCGGTTCTTGTAGAATATAAGTTTTTGGTTCACGGTCTTAGGTGAAATTGGACACACCACCAGTAGGACTGTAACACAGTGTTTTAGTAGGTCTGTCTTGACTATGGAAAATTGTATAGTTTTAACTCACTGTGTTAGTACACTTTGTGTGTATTGGACATGACCACTTTGAG
>JABCMJ010001079.1:0-24741 GCA_014822125.1 Arbutus unedo
GTTGGCAGGCCAATTCACCACATTTTCCAAGCAAATAATTAATTCACCATTTCACCTTCAAAAAAGCCAAGGCTCCTCAAGTTGCTAGGTCATAAACAATCCCTTTTCCCTATCGCTGGAACCATAGGTGACACGGGAGGTTTCTTGCGGAAAATTGCAAAGCAACACTAATCAAGAAGAAGAAAATACCACGAGAAACAACTAACCTGAACTCCTGGATGTGTTTCATGCATGAACTCGAACAACTTGTTCACCACAGTTTTTAAGAACTTCCAATGGGCCCTAAGAAACCTTGGGTATTGTCCAACAACATACCTAAGAAACCAAAAGCAGAAAGTAAATAACATGAATTTTGATGATGAGCTCAAAAACAATTCTCAACTTTTGACTACAATTACAGCAAAGTTTCAAAGCATTATTATTCTACATGCAACAAGGTTGCAAGATGACAAAAACAAAAACATAGTAACGGAAATGACAGTTTAACATGAAAAATTCTTACATGATGTTACTTGCAATAACAGCTTTGTTGTCTTTCCCTTTTGTGATTTCACACAAATTTAGGAGATCACGAATCACCATAACCAGAAATCTGTTTTCCTGAAAGAAGGCAAAAAAATTAAAACGTGGAAAAACACATCTGTGAAATAAATCAAGGAAAAGAATAATTTTGTCAGACAAAGAGAACCAAGTTGATAAAGAACGTTGCAAACCCTTATTAATCTACATATAACCAAGAACTACCTATGCAAACTGTACCACCCAACAGCCTTGTAGGTAAAGGTCAAGTAAAATGGACTCATTTGTTTCCATTTGGTTGATTTGATACTTGGTTAACTCTTTTATCTTTCTGTTCCCACTGATAATTGATAATACACCTGAATGGACTTTTTAGGCCCTGATTAAAAGAACATATAATACGATATCACAGGATACTGTCTCAGAATTATAGATAACAGTATTCAAGGATTATAAAAGGGTAAAAATTCACTATTGCGTCCAATCAGAGAATGAAGTAAGCCCAAAAGGCAGATCTAAATTGAAAAAAACTCATAATGTATACCATGACACCATACATTCCAATGCCCAAAAAACATGTTATTCAGGACAAATCATGCTCAAATCTGGAAAGAAGCATACCTGTTCCTCCATCATGGACCCAGATATAGATCCTATTGCCCAGCATAATGTGTTTAAGTTGTTCCACGTCCAATCCTCACCACTCAGTTGTTTACTCAATTTCTTCAGCATCTATAAATCCCAACCAGATGGAAGCATTACACGTTTTACAAGATTGCATAATCCGCAACATTCAATGTTACAAGAACAGTAAAGCACAACTTCCTACTCAACCAAACATGGTCATGATGCGCTGATAAACGTGTACTTGTATCCACGGTTATGACGAGGACAAGGTATCGGATATGTTCCTAACCTCCTTGTATCCAATTACGCACTCAGATACAGTAATTTGTGCTATATCTGCCGAGGCAAAATGCCACATCTTAATCAAATAAATTCTAGCCTCCCACGTGGATCGGAGATGGGAATTTAACCCACCATCCAACATTTGAAGCAATCTTCTCAGAATGTTTAGGCTGTATCCACGTACCAATATCCAACTTTGGATAGCATCCATATATCCTAAGACCATGTTTTAGGATATGTGCTGAATAAATTACCATACAACCATCTGAAATGGGTAATCTAGGGAATTCAAAACAGACTATGATAAAACCATCAAACCACTAAGAAATGTGGTCTATCTGAGAAATAGAAAGGTCATCAGATCCAGTGCCACGAGCAGCAAAAGTTACAGCGTGTTGCAAAGATTAGAAAAAGATGGATACTGCAAGAGAGAATACTAGTGCAATCACAAAACCAGCAACCATAATAAAAAATGGTTGGTGATAATTATTTAAAACCTCTTTGAAACCAATATTTGAGGCAAGTAATCAAATTCAATAGGTTACATTGCAACAAAAATAAAACATCAATATCGTGAAGAATCAGAGTTCTACACTCATCTGAACAAGCCAATCAATTTTAAAAGTGGATACACACCACAACTCCAATTTATCCTCCAGTCCTGAAGCCGTACACGCAAACCCGCTATATAATTCAATTAATCAGTTTTCACAATCCCAGCAAATCCATAGTTTTCTAGGGGAATAAAAATCAAGCCCAACGATAAATTGGGACCAACAACTGCAGTATCCTAATATGTCAACCTCTAATAGAAAGACAAATTAGTCCAAAATTATAAGAGTAGATTGATTTGCATTAAGTTTCTTGAAGTCCCAAAGGATAGCGGCATAACAGTATCTAAAAGTCCAATAAATAGATTACAAGATAAAATCCGCCATCATATATCCTTCAAAAATCCAAGTGCTATATTCCTGCCACATCCATATAAGAACATGAAATAGGCGAACAATCATACAAGTCAACAGAAAGGTTTTCTAATTGGCTTAAGCACATAGACAGTGAATGCAAGTCCACATATGATAATAGCAGCACATTAAATATTATTTCCTTTAAAGAAACAAGCAAATAACAAAGGCAATTTTGATTCATACCTGCTTTTCAGTATCTTCATGGTCAAGATGTGACAAGTAGATAAGTGCTTCCCTCATGCTCTACAACATCAAAGTCCAATTACAAATCGCAACTGGAGGAGAAAGAGCGGCACAGACAAACACAAAAACAAAAAGGATCCAAGCATAACTTCTAAAATATACATCAGTGTACGATTAGACACTCATTTTAAGTTGAAAAGATAGCACATCAGCCAAGCACAGGTTGAAAACCTTATATTGAACGAGGACGTCATTGTCCTTCATGGTTTCACGGACTATATTCCCGTTTTCATCCTCAACAATGAGAACCTCTTCAGGCTTAGCCATACGGCAGATCATTAGTAGTCTCAACTTGGACATTGGACCCGCATAGAGCTGCCGTCGCTGAAGCAATTGTGAACCGAGACCATCAACCATACCTGGAAAGGGCATCTGCCAATTCAACATGAAAAAACAAACTCAGATTAGACATTTTTAACGAGATAGAAACATAACCTATGCAGTTTCTACTTAGTAAAACTTTAAACATGAAGGAAAGTAAGTTCGTCAAGTGCATGCATAAGCTCTGATAAAGGCCCAATGGAAGGTGCATATATTCTTGCAAGAAACAAATAAACAATTATCTGCTTAACTACACCAAGGCAAACAAGAGTAACAACTTAAAGGTAAGCAAACAAGGAAACAACACAGCCAACTCAAATAAAGCCAAAATGAAATGCCATAGAAGTACAGCACCCAACCTCCTCAGCCCCTCCTGAAATGGGTGCAACTGCGAGGAAGAGGTACAAGTTGGTCAGAAAAGAAGGCCATAAACCCTTGATTTGGAGACGAGATACACCAGATCCAATACCTCCAGACAAGGACATGCCGTAATAGTATACATACGTAACCAGGCATATTATCATCAAGCACAATTTTGTGCATGCATCATCCTCCCGCATTATGTCATCTCTTCCATGTGTTTCTCATTGTATCCTCCTTGATTACATCAATCACATTTTCATGAAATGGTGATTAGGAAAGATTTTACAACTCATTATAGATTTTAAGGAAGTCCCTGAAGCAAAGCAAGTGCTCAAATTATAGAAATCTTTGAAAGCTCCCTGCCAATCCTTCCTCCATTCAATTAAAGTTTCAAACAACAAGAGCAACCCTTGTGGGATTTGAAGAGAAAATAGAAAACAATTTAACCAAAGAGGAAAACCTCTAATCTAAGATGTCCAAGTAAGAATAAAACTCAAACAATAGCAAAACTTAAGTCCTGAGGCCAAGTTGAAGCAAGCAAAGAACAAGAACAACAGTGGCTGTTTTCCATCACTGACAACCTACTCTTTCTCTCCCATTTTCTCACCCCTCCCAAAACAAACAGAAAGAAAATCCAGAAAACTTTATCAACACGCGGCTTGGCTACGGCTCTATTAACTTTTCTCAAATGGGAAGACTCTTGGATGTGACACGAGAATTGATCAACTGAAGACACATAAAGTTACTTTTTTTTACTACAAATCTTCAAAGAGAACACACCTCCTTGATAAAACAAAAAGTATTCTACAAGGAATCATAAACCTGGGTTATGATAAGATCACACAAGACATTAAAGCTTATGTCCCATGTAACATATAACAGGGAAGACAAAGTGGGCCAATACAAATAGCAGGAGCCAGGGATACAAAAATAGGAAGCGGAATTCTGAATAGAACCACCAAACCACATTCAATAAAGCACCACAGGATCATAATCTCTAACCCAAAGAACCAATCTTACCTGCAGCCCCATCATGTTTGCTATGGCCAGAGGATTATCCAGATTATGATGCGCCTCAAACAGCTCTAAAACTAATGAGTTCCAGTAGTCCAAGCAAACCTGTCAAATTATAGTAGCAACTAGATCAGAACATATTGGGTTAATACCAGATGAGATGCTAAAGAGATGCAGCTGTAAACATACCTTACCCTTAGGGCAAAAAAAGTGTAAACATACCTTAAAGACCTCTGTGTCATCCACATATGAAATGTTTATGAGATATTCAAGACCCAGTAGCAGGGCAGATATATTCTCCGGTGAGGATTCTAGAACCCGAATATGCGACTGCACCAACATAACAACAATCAAACAAGCCGCTAGGCTGCATCTGAATCGAACTCCAAAACATGCAAGTAAATTCGGGAAGTAGTAGTCGAAGCTTCAAGTTCCTAACTCACAAAACCATCAATATTCTTGCCACAAACACAAGGAAAAGAAAGAAGAAAAAGGATGTGGCTGTGAAGTTCAGAGCAAGTGTGTAGCCTGTTTTGAATTGCACAGATGTGCTTAAATTTTTTTCTGCAGTTACTCCTCCAAGAAAAAAGAAATTGTACCCAACGAATGAACTAGATTAGTTCAGGTGCATATACTGTATATAGAAGAACCCACAAGTTCTCGAAGGCATGTTAAGATATCAATGAAGTTCCAGCTGCTCCCAATCTGGAAAAGTCCAGATAAGCTATTAAAGAAGTGAAAGCAGAGCCACGCAGGCAACCCACCAGAAGCATATTATATACCAGAACGTTCCTGTTGACACCAGTTACGTTTGCAAGATTTAACAAGGCCAATCCCTTGACTTCTTTAGCCAGCAGACTCTTTCTCCTTAGTGCATCTTGAATCTGAATGACATCATGCACGTATGTGTCCTTTCTATCCCGTTTTCTATCTAATACGGCAACATAAAAGTTATTTCAACAGATTTTTTGGTTGCCATTTATGCAGTTACATGTTTTACTTTTTCCTTCTTCAAGAAAGCTCACTTCACCCATCTTCACTTTTTGTGTGTACACAGATCCAGACAAATATAACAAAATCAATGAATGCCCACATCGAAATAGCATCATGCTTTGGCACCTACTGAGACCAACTGATGTTGGAATGACAAGGTAAAGGCCAGCACAGAAACATAAGAAATGAGCAACCACCAGAGGTTAATCTAAGGCTCTTTACATAGAGCAGGTATACAAGAATGACCAGTAGAAGAAAAGGGCTTGCCTTATAAAATGAGGTGAAAAATAGTGCAAGGTTCTGAATGAACGCCTGCAAACAAAGTAAAGAATCAGCTTATGCAAGTCTACAAGCTTCAACACCAACTTGAAATACACACATGTGAAACACTCACCTGCTCCTCACCAGAACCACTTGCATAAGCTTCGGAGATGTTTGTATTAGGTGGAAGAATGGCCTAAAACACCAAAAACACCTCAAGTTATTGCAAAGAAAACCAGAAATCCCAAGGGAACAACATAAAATAAGAATGGAATCGAGAAAAATTAAAAAGTAAAATGGTAAATAAAAAAAGGGTTCCAACCGATTTTTATTGAACTATTTAAGTACCTGCAGTTGCACCATGAAAATACTATACATTTTAACATACTGCACATCATAGAAATCGCCAAAATTAAGGGCAGCAACCTGCAAACATCAAGACATCAATAAAAAATTGTTGAGGCAGTTCAGGAGAACTTAATATTTGGAATTTATATAGGTAAATGGAATAAATATGTACCTCTGTCAAACACTGGAGGGTGAGGTTTCTATAAGATGGCACAGGAAAAAAGTTTAAGAGTGTCTCGAGCTGTAAAATCCATGGAACACGGGAGTGTAAGAACATACTTCAGCTTTTTTCATCAACAATTCAAACAAGAAGTCTCAAACACAAATAAAGTAACTTTCCAATCCGAGAACAGTTGCAGAAAATCGTAACCAATCATGTGAGAAGAAAAAAACGGAAAAAAACGAAAAAAAACGAACCAGTGGAGATTCAAATATATATCCCAGTGGAATCCATGAGAGGAAAGCATGCAGTGTCGCCAGCGTAGCCCTTATAAGTTCAGTTCTTTGAGATGCTGCTGATAGTACATAAAGGCATAGCTCGTGAATGAGCTGAAATTCGCTGTATGCAAACGAACAAACTTCTGATAAGATAAAATTAACAAATATCATAAGCTACTTACGTAAATCGGGATACTTAAAAACAAAACAAGGCAAAATCAAGCAAAGTGATTATACAGAACCAAAAGCAAGAGCCACAGCAGAAACAAAGCCTGGTGATAGACCAAATGGCAACAAAAATATTGCCAAACAAGGTATAAAAACAAAAAACACAACAAATTCGGAAGATACCCCAGCTGTGGGACCAAAAGATGGAAGAATAACACAAAAATTCAAATACATTCTGGACACGTAGTCACATATCTGCAACTAGTTTTTACATCTCCCATGAATTCATGGTTCCATTGTTAGCCTAGTAATATGGTCACCCAAACAAGTATGAGTTCATAAAACAGTAGATGAAGTTACAGGTGGGGATCACCAGGATAATGGAAATTTAAAGGAGTACAGTAATCCACATAAGATGGTCTCCAAGGATGATAAGTTAAGAGGAAATTACCTGTTCAATGATTGCTTAAGCTCTTTGATCTTCTGTTGTGTCATTTCACCCCTTGAGAAATCAAAAACTTCTTCACTTAAAAGCTGACAAGTAACAGTTCAAGTCAGTGAAAATACTTCCAACAAACTCAACTTCTCCACCAAAATAAGAAAAATAAAACAAGCTTACTTTTAATATAGCCATGCAATTCTCACAAATAGTTTCACTTGTCTTTGCTGCTGCAACAAGATCAGGAATGAAGCTTCGCCATCTGGATGGCCACTCATGTTTCAAAATCTGTAAATCAGGTCATATACAATTCAGATACATTCCAAAATAACTCAATATCAAAGTGTTCAGTGATCCTTAATAGATATACCAAATAAACAGAACTATTGGTGGAAAAGAAGGCCATAAGATAAGAATTGGTGAAAAATAAGTCCACACGATAACAAGAAAGACAAAGTAATAACCACAACGCCTTCAAGCAAGACGACAGCTTGAATAAAATGTACGAATCTTTATGAAGTAAGTTACTGAAAATCATCCTTCTGTAAAATTGTGCGATAAAATATTTGCAACTATGCAATTTAACATACTTTTTCTATTCTGACACATGCTGTAAAATTTACCTGGACTAATATTATGTTGAGTTTGTTGACATACAGTCTTTCCCGCCGGAAAGAGATCTCATCACTTGACAGCTAAGCAAGAGAAATTAAAAAGGTGAATGACATAACTCAGCATGGACTAAAGAATGACAAAAAAATGTATGCTGATAACAGCCATCAATTTCTAAGCTTTTTCAGAGGAAATACATTAAGCACGTACCTTTACAATGACATCGGAAATATAGTTCTTCATACCATCTCGCTGGTCAACAGGCAATGCATTCCACCTGTACTTAATTACCCCTGCCAGAACCTAAAAAAAAAAGCAGAACACAAATCCTAACTAGTGACATCACCTCAAAGAACAGACACTATTCTGTTTTAAGAATCTAGAACACAGTTTCTGCAGACGTATCAAAGTACCTAAATCAAGTAGTCCCTGAGACGAGAAGGGAGGGAAGTTAAAGCATTTCACAAAAACAAATCTCATTTATGAGTCAAGAGAAAGCCTTTAGTGTAATAGATTGAACCCCAAAGAGATGTCAGCATCAGTCTCATAGATTAGAAGAATTTCCTTGATTTATATAAGCCTTGCAGTTTTCAACCACACCGGAAAAATACCAAGGTGTAATTAATAAAATAGAAGATTTAATCATATCGACCACTCTCAGGATTTGCAGTTATTACAGTGATCACCATTAGTTTGACAAAATTACACCAACCTACATCCAATAAAGGATAACCAAATGGAGCTAACGGGGATATTCAGTTACTCTTTTACCATATTATCGGATTTACTTACATTAAATTCGTCGATCTGAACTTATTACCAAATGGCAAAAACACCTGTCATGCCATATCTTACAAATCACCAAAACAATATCCCTCAACCTTGTTCCTACAATCTCCCCCACCCTCATCTGAGTCTCCATCTTCTCTCCTCTCCACACCCTACTAAACTAATCCACGAGCTATCGTTATATAGTCCAATTTACACGAACCAAACCCAATTCCCAACAACCAGTCAATGTCAATTTTCTGCACCACCACCATTGGCAACTTCTCTCTCCCTATCTATCTATCTATCTCTGTGTGTGTGCGTGACAAGGGTGGAGGGTTGAACTACATTGCCCATCGCTCATTGCCCCAGCCACCATAACTGAAACCCCGGACAATACAGTTCTCACAGCCACCCTTCATAGACCAACGCCACCCCCTCCCCACCATGTCCATACTCTCCAAGTTCATATCGAATTTATATTTAATCCTATAGAATTAAGATCTTGTTAGAATATTCTAATTATATTGTATAAATATTCTTGCCCATCAAAACCAATCCAATTACATGCCCACCTCCTTTTTCTCATTTTTCTTCCAAACCACCATAACCTGCACGCCCCATGATTATTTTTTGTAGAAATTTAAGCAAGTTTCACGTATTTTTAACATGGGTATACAATTGGATCAACTGGCTACAGGTTTGAATGTATTTGGTTGAACCTTGATGGTTGTGACAGCAGCGGAGATGAATACAGAAGGATGGCAGTTCAAGACGGCTCTTTGGACTTTCAATCGGAGATAGGAGAGAGAAGACAAACTAGGTTTGTCCCGGTTTGTCTTCTCTCTCCTATCTCCGATTCTGTCATGTTCTTCTTTCTTCTTTCTTCTTTGTCGTTGCAACTTAAAACAAATGTGATGCACCGATACTTCTAAAGACAAAGAGATCTACCACGACCGTGGTGAAGATCTTCTTTTCCTAAGCATGGAATTTTAATTTCAGCTTCTATAGAAGAAGAATAAATGACATTCAGTCTACATAATGGAGGCTAAATGAGGATCCGAAAGGTACTGATGACTTTCTCTGACTCAATAAATGAAGCATAAACAAGAATCACACCAAATGGGGGGCAAATTAGGAATGTTCAGATTACCAAATTCATATCATCTTAGGCACTTTCTGTTAATATCTAATTGTTATTTTTTAACCTCTTGTAAAATATCCAACATTTAAATTTCTCGAGTAACTTTGGACACAAAATTTGGAAGACTAAAGCCCTCTCCAGGTGCCTTTTCTTGGGAGCAAAGACGTTTGCAAAATTAATCTTACGACTAAAACTTCAGATGCAGGGGCAAATTCTTGTTTGATTGGTGCTTCATGTGCAAGCCTAATGGAGAGTGAGAATCTTCTCCTTCTGCACTATCTGGCGGCTAGATAGCTTTGTAGGCTGGTGTTCCGATTTCCAAATGCATTGGGTTCCTTACTCGGCTTGACAGCCATTCGCTTTTGGAGTAGAGGTTTGTCAAGGGGTAGAAGACAGATCGCATGGGAGATGGTTCACAATCTCTTTTCTGGTGCATTTAGTGTGAGGGGGAGTGCAGTTTTGAGAATGTTGAGAGTTTTATTATTGGGCGGCTCAGATATTCTCCTTGTTCATTTGAGTCAGGAAGACTCTTGCATTCTCTTTATGACTTTGTTCACTTTTGGGGGGCGGTCATTGACAGCTCATGCATAACAATTTTAAGGCTTCGTAGGTTTGGCTCCTCACCAAGTGCTTTAATGCTACGTCTCCTTTGGTGGCTTTGTTGCTTTACAAATCTCTTACTTGTTGAAAGTAGAAACCAAAATAAGTCATAGAAATGAATCAAACACTTTCCAAACGACAAAAAATTCTAGTAACTCTCGACCAAAATAACATAGTGACTAGGAAAATAATGGGGTAGACTGCTAGCAAAATGATAAACCAAACTTGAAGCAAATGGATATAGCAAAGTAAACTACTGATATTCATAAACTGAAGTTGTTTTACAACTTACCTGCAAAGCAAAGAACTTGGTGTTCAAGTTCTGTGTATTCGATAGAACATGAACCACCTGAAGCCACATGTCTGGGTTGTTTTGCAACTCCTGCAAAATATGGTCTGCAGCAGTCCTCTGCAATGTTCGAGGGCAACGAATAATTTAACATGCGGCCATTGCAACTCCAGTGATATCAAAGTTATGAACAACAAGATTGAAAAGCCGGATGATGATCTAGCCACCCCATCCTTTTTGTTCATAATGTTTAAGTTATCATCACGAGCACCAATATTACTATCTACATGTATGAGGTTGTATCAAAATAAAATGCTTCGAGCTTACCCTATGTCACTATGTACTTTCAAGTACAGTGAGCATGATGCCACTATAGATCATTCAAGTTCAGATGTTTTTCTCCTGTGTGTTGGGATGGGGAGGGGTTGGGAATCCGAAGATTCCCATCCACATTCTTTACCTCAAGGTTCACAACAAAACATATGCCCAAACGAAACGAAATAGATAGTTGACAACCTATCTCACGGAATATTATTCAACCAACTCACCAATCACCGTATACCCCATAAACACAAGAAAAACTCCAATGCAGCGATTATACCGTGCCATTATGCACACGTGGTATCCCCAACCAATAATAAATTACCATGTGGAGGGGGAACCCCACTTTCTAAATGCAAATACCTAATCCATAACATTCAACTACCGGGAGGGGAGATTAAATGTGCATACATGATACAACCTGTCAGTGATGACATGGTAGCTACCACCCATAAACACCATCCTCGGTCCCTCGACTGACCCTATTACTTAGTTGGTCAAAATGTGGACGATACCCCAGTTTTAAATTTATTCTCCCCCCTAGTCCGTACATTTCGCAGCAATTAAACAGAACAACAAACCACTAACATATGCGTGTGATATATGCATAAAATGTAGAAAGCAAGAGAGATTGTCGCACCTCCTCCTTAGATCCGGTGCCATAAAACGCAGAGACAGTGGCATCGAGTAAGCCGACGTCAATTGGCTTACTCAAATCCCTAAGTTTCTCCGCCGCCATGGAAAGATCAAAACTGAAAAAAATCCTAAAAACAAGAAACACACTTCAAAAGCCCTAGAAACCGTACGGAAAAACCCTAGTAATTTGTACACATCTACACAAACTGATACTTATATAGTTCTTCCATCTAAAGAAGACAGCTTCAAATTGAAGCGGAGATAGAGAGATAGACACTTTGAAATTGTTTATTTCGTAAAGGCCTTCCCTCCTCTTTATGTACAGTGAAACTGGTTTTGTAGTCTTCGAGTTACCTAAAAAAGGGTAAAGCCTTCGTTGGACTGGCTGTGTATGCCCCGCTGTGATGAATCTTTAGAGAGAGAAGGAAAGTGAAAAAGAGAGAGAGAGAGAGGGGGGGGGAGGAAATTCGGGGGCCCTCGAATAAAAGATGCGAGATACAGAAGCAGACGACTGGTTCTGGCCGTAGTGTATGGACGAACTTCGGCTGTTGGTATGAGGAACTTGTTGGAGTGGCGCGCCTCTCTCTTTCTCTCTCCTTCTCTCTCTCTAGAAATTACTACCAATATAAGCGGTTTAGCTCTGCTTCAATTTCAAGCTAACCAAGCTGTACTTATCAAAAAAAACCTAAGCAACAAAGCTGTTCAGTCTTCCTAACGCTCCTATGTGGCTCTGTGTGTTCTTTCTAGAAAAAGTGATCTGGGAACAAGACCTTTCATTATTTGTACTATATTTGAAGGGTTTTACTAACTAATAATAATACTATAAACACATATTATTTGGACACAAATTATTCAATACATTTGTGTCTTTAGATTTTCTATTTGCTAACTACCGTCTATTGAATGGGGAACGGGGGAGCTGTTGTGCATTAAAACGGCACAATTTTGTGTTCCAATTAAATTCTTTTTTGTGTGTTTTGTGTACGAAATTTATTAACAAAATTTTATTTTAAAATTTTGAGTTCACGGTTATTTTAAAAATTCTTTTTGAAAGTAAAATTTAGAAAACACGACCTAAAGGAATTCAAATAAGCGGTATCGGTTATTTTTTTAATGCAGTGATGGCAAAATAGATATATTTTTGTAGTTTTTTTTACTGTTGTCACCGCCGCAATAAAAAAAATAACCGATACCACTCATTTGAATCTCTTTATGTCATGTTTTCTAAATTTTATTTTCAAAAAAAGTTGAAAAATTCACCATCGACTTAAGAGAATATTTTGCAAAATTTTAAAATAAAATTTTTTAATAGATTTCGTGCACAAAACACATAAAAGGGAGTTTGATTGGAGCACAAAATTGTGCCGTTTAAATGCTGCTCCCCCCATTCCATTGAATGGTGGATAACATACACATAATAACAAAGAAACACAAATATTAATACTTATTTTACGAATATCAGTACATATATTACGAATATCGATATACTTTTTATACATTATTTACCGCCTAATAGGCGGTGTTTAACATTTTTCATATTTGAATACAGATATATTCGAAATTGCACGATGCACGTGTAACTTGTATTATTTTGAAAGTCTCGTGTGCATTTTAGAATACATTTAAGTTCGGATTTATGTACGGAGAATGTGTGTTTGGAAGTCCTACATACATCAAAAAGTTTTCCATACACATGTGTTTGAATATATGTATAAAGCAAAGTTATTAATCTCACACGATATTGGGCAATACGTGTTGTGCCGGCCTACCTTGTACCATTTTAGCCACTGTATCGAATTGTTCTGGGTTTAACATTTCTACATTGATTATTTTTTAAGTAATTACATATAAGTTGAGGCTAAATTATTTTTTTTTATATTTGATGATTTATTTTTAAGTTGCGAGACTTTATTTTATATTTCTAATTTAATTATTTAAAAAATATATATTATTTTTTAGCGATAAATTCGAAATAGTATGCTAGAAATAAATGGTACTCGTACGTATTGTACCAACAACTAAAGCGATACATTTTTCGGTACGAGATTCATAACTTTGTGTCTGCTTGCATCGTACAATTCTGAATACACATGTGTCCGAATTTACATATAAAGAATCTGTTTCAAGATTTATTTGTTTCGGCCAAATAAACGCGCCCCGAGAAGCACTATTGTACATTTATTTACTAAAATGTTAAGATATCAAATTTTTGTTGAAAATAATTTTTCCTTAATGTATAAAAGTACTTCATTTTTATTTATTTTTCTCTTAATAATACGATTTTTGTAGTTATTGTATCTTAGGTTTGATTTAGTCGTTGTGAATCTTGCATGATCCTCGTTTTCTTGGATGCACCTCAAAAGTCATGTCTTTACCTTAAAAAATAAAATTAGATCTTTTTGGCGTTAAATTATTGAGTAATAATATTACTGTCTGTTTTCTTCTTTCATCTTAATTTTTATCAAGTTCGTTTAAAAATCTTGGATTAATCTTCCGTCGAAAACCTCAAAAATGTTCACTAAAAACGAAAAAACTAAAAAGTAAACTTTTTCACTGTCTTGAGTGTCTTCGGTGTTTTTTTTTAAATTTTAGTACACATTTGAATGCTTTTTTAATTCATATAATTGATAGAAATACGAAAATATAAAAAATAACAAAAGATTATATAAAAATACGAAACTTTAAATAACACATACTGTTTTTAAAATAATAATAATTTAGTTCAAATTCAATCAAGTACAGAGGGAATTTTATCGACTCATTTGTTTTTCGGAGAGAGGTAAGATACAAAGAATAGGGTTTGTCAGTTTGACTTTTACATCCTGCGGCTAACGTCGTCTGAATAATCTGTTCGAGGAGTGCTACAGTATGAACAGTGGGTTCCAACAGCTAAAAGCCTCACCCTACCAACAGTGTGGAATTTTTAGGAGTGAATCAACCCAAACCGTTCAGACTGAAATTCAAGCTTGCAATAAAATTCAGAAGAAAAGCAGAACTTCACTCAATAAGTACTAATGGTCAAAATATACCCATTCTTCAAACCAAACACAGCTTAACGGAAAAAAGGCATATCATAAAATTATACCAACTATAAAAACAAAAACAAGAGAAGTAAGCAAAGAGACAGTCAATTTACAATTTAAAAACTCCCTAAATAATCCGACATATGTGATCCGAGGATGTTAGTACAACGATACAACATTCTGCAACTCCTAAAACTACCTCATAATTAATTGCCAAAAAAAGTTATGTTTTTGCTCTTTGCTTTTTCTTTGTATTCACAGCCTCAAGTCACCATGTAATAGGTCCATGGTTCCAAGGTCTATTACCTCTTCTCCTGTGCCCAAGTCTCCCCATGTTGACTGCAGTCCGAAACCGATGAAGATGCAACTGCCTTACCCTTGAAGTCTGAAGATGTTTTGCCACTCACGTCCACGCTTTTCTCAGCCCTTGACTTTTGTAGGTGATGGAGCTGGTTTTGCAAAAGCTGTTGAAAAACAAAAAAATAGAGGGAATGATGAACCATATTAGCACTGTAAATCAAGTTATTTTACTTTCACCTCAAAATACCAGCCAGTTGAGTAAAAAATATAATGCGTGGAAGGGCAAAAAAAAAAAAATCCACTTCAAACGCTAGTTTAGAAGATAACAGAACAGTGAGTGAAGCCCTAACCAAGATCAATGAATGTGGAGATCACTCCTGTTTCTTACATTCTAGAGCAACTGTAGATTAGCATAGACTACATGCTCACATTCTTGTTCAGCCCAATAAATAGCGTGCTAATGCGCAAAAGGATATGGAGTTTTCCGATCAACATAAATCTCTAAAAGATAACCCATTCTGTCCTCATAATATGCAAAACTTGATTCGTGTTTAACAAGCAATGTAGTTCCTACCAAATGCCCCATTTCTGAGTGGTCACAACTGTCTATATTTGTTGTTTAAGGCGGTAATTCTTCTGTTTTCTTTGTTCCTCAACACCTATGACAAGGAATTTTTGAAAATGGCATGGAAACATGACAATGCCCTTAAAATGGCAAACCAGCAGCACCTAACAGGCACCAGGGTGCCAATATTCAAAGCAGATTAATAGACAAAGAAAGGATACTCATCCGATAAAAGTTTAAATCCAAATAAGTAGGTATATCCAGAAATGTACTCCTACAACATACGGAGAGCATATACAATCCTCTCCTAGGCCTCGTTTAGTTGGCGGGAAGGGAAAGGAAAGTACGAGAATATCTAACTTTCCTGTATTTTTTATGTGTTCAGTTGGTAGGAAAGTTGTGAGACTCACGTCTCTTAACTTTCCCACTAGGATTCGTTTTTCCTCAAAATACAAGATTTTGCAGGAATCTTATTTTTACACCACGTTATTTCACAATTAAACTAACTACTTTTAACTTTTCCACAAATTTCTTTCATCAAATGAACGCATGAAGAAAAATACGTTTTCTTTTCAATTACTTCACTTCACTAAAATTTTCTTAGGAACAATTTTCCTACATTAATTTCTTGACAAATCAAGAGAGCCCCAAGGTTCATCATTGGAAGTTAGAAATGATGGTAGAAACTATGAAATAAATCATTGTGTTAACCAGCCAAAATAGAGGATAATAAAATACTAAATCAAAGATATGTACAGTGAACCATTTGAAAAAGAGGGCAACCGATGCAAGACCGGGACATGAGCACAGCACCTCAATCTGGTTTTGAAGAAATTGTTCCTGGGCCGCCAACTGAGATTCTTCGTAGTTCATATCAGATTCGGGAGCCAAGAAAGGGACAAAACTGCAGTTTGAAGTTTGAGTGTTGCCCAAGTTGGCAGGTGCAACTGGGATTGCAAATGGGTGCTGATGTGACTGTCGAGCCAAAGATGGTTCACCGAAGTTGGAAGGGGCCCTGCACTCAAAGAGGAATCCCACGTTAATCGCTTGCACAAGAAGTAATGACTTCTTTTTTTGTGGCGACAAACAACCATGAATGCTAGCTGTGCCTCAACAAAGCCACAGATATAGCGATTCTAGATTGCTTTTTATTTCAGTCATCATTTTCCTTCTTTAGAACTTGTATCTGTCTGAAGTGTAAAAATCGTGTCATTGTCTGTGTACCAAGCTTGCGTCTATATACAGGGAAGAAAACAATTAGAAGAAAACGCATAAGCTTTCATCAAATAGTGTCAACTGATATCTCGCGTGGCGTACTTTTCTTGTCTGGTGGAGGCTGTGGGACCTTTTTCTTGTCGGCTAGGGATGTGGGCACAAACTTGATTCACATATTGAAATTTCGTAAGGTAACAACTTGTCTCAATAACTTATGGTAGGAACATGGGGCCTTTTTCTCTTCCATCTGTTGGTAATTTAGGTTCCTTCTCTCTCTCTCTCTCTCTCTCTCTCTCTCTCTCTCTCTCTCTCTCTTCATTGGGCAGGTTCTTTCATCAAGAAGCCTAAAGCCATCAAGGAGGCGCTCACCCTCAAAGCAAATGAAATAATCCTGCCTGTAATAGGGAAACTTCATGAAAGGCATAATCCGTGAAAGACCTAGCCCTTTAGGCAAGCCAGAAATGGGTTATCCAGTTCCAGTTCCAGATGCAGGAGCAGGAGCAAGGGTCAGAGACCAGGCAGCAGAGATAGAGAAGATCCTAAGCGCTAATGTAATCGATCAATATGTAGAGCACGCACAACAGAACAAATCAACCCATTGATCAAATTGAAACTCACCAACCCTGTCCAGTTTGATTGGTTTCTAGGGGCCTAGGTTTGTTCTGGTTCTTGTTTTTCTTAAAAATTGACTACCCTAGTTTGGTTTTGGGTCGTTCATTGGTTCATCCCAAGTTCGTAGCCAAACCGAGGAATAGTAAAAGAATTTTATTACCTCATTAATCAAAGAAACCCCTTATCAGGAACTCCTCAGGTACGAATTTACTTGCATAGATGAGTGCAGAATAACTTTTTCCTTCCAGTCAAATGTGACCAGAGGACACATCACACATGAACCAAACCTATTACATGGACTGTGCTTACAAGATATAACTTTTTTTAGACAGAAGTACAATTCTAAAGCAACTCCCGAATTGGCAGAGAAAAGCAATTCCTCTCATCACACCTTATATAAATAGTAGCTCCTCACAAAAAGGTAAAACTAAAGCAGATATAGAATGGTGGTTTTGAACCAAACTAAGCTTAAAAGTTTTTGTTTGGATGGTTTCGCTTGGGTCCTAAGGAACGACGGGGTCCAAGGTTGAACTTCATGATTCAAAACACCTCTAACAAATAATAGCAGAGCCTTTTGCACTCTTATAAGCAAAAGTCCCGCATAATGGAAATCGTTTTTTTTCTTGTTCTCTATCTGCACTGCCAGGACAAGATCCGCAAACAAGCTCCTTTGCCAAAATTACTAGCCAGTGTGAGTAGCCAAGGTCTACATGCCATCAGCAAAAAAAGGGCATAAATAAGTCATGGAAAAGAAGTGCATACCCTGCTAATGTGTTTACAGAAGGATAAACGAAAGATCTCCCATATATTGAGGCGGCAGCGGCGGCAGCTTGGAGTCTGGCTTGATGCTGCCGAACAAAGTCATTCGCCACACCATCTCCAGTTGAGCTCTGAGAAGGTGTAGTTGCTGTTCCTGCTCATGGGCCCAGCCAAAACAGTTAGCCAATGTTTTGGAGCATGCATGGGGCAAGAGTCATCAACAAATTACAAAACCATCCGATGATTTTTCTACAAGTGCTCCTATGGGAAGAGTTATTATCAAACGGGAGCCACAATTCCTAATCGAGTTGAAGAATTAAACACCGCCAAGTGATAAATAAGATTATTTTAGGACGAACTACAACATCTAAGTTTGCAATGCAAACCGTTTAGAAAGATAAAAAATGACGAGACTTCCAGCAAAAGCAAGATGAAGGTATCACATCACATGATAACACAATCTTATCACATTGATAGTTCTGCTAGCAATAAATGAACAATGTCATTACCTATCTGCTGCTCAAGTCATCATCCGAAGGTCAAATATCAGGTTTAACAATTTCAATAAATAACCTGAGCTCATTACAATGGGGGTGTATCAAGAACTGCTCAATGAACCAATGACGAAATCATATGATTACCTTGCTGATGAGCATGTGCCTGTGATCCAGAAGTACTGGTCCCATTTTCAGGTGGTGCAACAAGGGCCCTACAAGTCGGACACGTTTGCTGCCGCTCTAACCATGAACGGAGGCACTGAACATGGAACAGATGCCCACAGCTTAGTTTCTTTGCGGTAGTCATCTCCTCACGACAAATGATGCAGGTTGCATCACTCCTGCATGATTATCAGTCGCATACCATAAAAACAATGGGCTACAGATATTAGTAACAACATGTACTTCAAAAGGCTGGACAACTCACGTGTCCAGCTCTTCGGGTGTTGCATCTGGGAAACGGTCATCCATATTAGAAGTGATCTTCCGATAACGTATGTAATCTGCAATGCGAACCCTAAAGTTGCGAAATGTCTCGTAAAGGTCCCGAATCAAGTGCAGAGGCACACCATAATTCCTGATACAACACAATACAAATATATCTTATTGGTCCATTACTGAAACAAAATATCAATAACAACCACCTAATGAAGTAATGAGATAAACCCATCAGTCCATGCAAAAGAGAACCGAGACAGAATTCACGCACCATGAAGAATTTCCTCAAATCAATCAGGCGAGAGAAAGAAGAACAAACCTTAGTAGAGGAAAGTACAAGAACATAGAATCAGCACAAACAAAAAACGAGAAAAGAAGCTACAAAAGAGTGTCAGTCATGCATTTAACATTTTCGAATGAACTGATGCAGTAGTTTTCCAATTTAAAAAAATACTCACTAGACAGCTGTCAATCCTTTTGATAATTTAGCTGAGCATGGAGACGAACACAGATCCAACACGACACCGACTATTTTCCAAGCCAAAGGAGGACACAATAGGTTTGTGACACATCAATTGATATAGTTTCTTGGTTTGTGTCCAAAATAACAACTAACTTTTTACACCGCAAATGTATTCATATCTCTGTCAGATGACAATAGGAAAAGATTATTTAAGTGCTCTACATCCTAGAAAAGAAAGTCTGAAAACCAAGACCTTACATCTGTTTTAGAAAAAGTTTTCATTAGCAAATTCATGGTTTGAGATCAATAACCGTATAAAGTTTTAAAATCTACACGAGAAGATATTAGCAGGTATAAGAAGAAAGTCATTTCCATTTTATCATAGAGCACCTAGTTATTTTTATCAAACTCGTATCGCAACCTTGTGTGTATAAGTAATGGACAAACATGTCACCAACAGTCCGAAGCATGTCATGCTCTCCAAAAATAAATTTATAGGACGTGCTAAGAAAACTTTCCGACATGTGTCGGAAACTGTTTGAAGAGTGTTGGTGTACAATAAAGACTTGCCACCATCTTGGAAGTGTTCGTGCTTCTTAGCTTACTATAGCTCCTCAAAGATGAAACTACTTCTAAAGTTAAGGGAACGATAATTTGCTACCCGATGCAAAAGTTATGTTCAAATCACATTGACAAGTCACCCGTCTGATACCATGCAAAAGGTGAGACAAAGAACTCAAAAACAGCTTTTAAGACAGCGACAAGCTTTTTACCAATTTAAGACATCATGTTAGCATCCCATATACAACATTCTATTAATGTAGCCGATTGAACGAATTCCATGAGTAAAGCCCAACAACTATCATTCAGCTCTAAACCAGACTGATGATTACAATGTTAGCAATGAAGATTTTTTCCAAATCTTTAAGAATTGAACACACTTCAAGCCAATAAATACACTGGACAACTGTCCACGATACCATACAGACAGACATAATTTGTAAATGTCCGTGCCAGCATGCACACATATATACCAGGAAGATCGATATTTAAGCAAGCACTCAACCCCCTTGTCATTGGTATGTGTCGTAGCTACCAATATGAGAATCATATGCACATACTTATATAGACACGAAGACAACCAAGTCAGATAATTTACTTACACGAAGATCACAAAACAACCAAGTCAGATAATTTACTTACACGAAGATCACAAAAAAGAAACATAGATACAGAGACAAGTGCAGCAAGTCCCGAACAAGTTCCAAGTAGAAAGTGTAGACTGCCTTTCTTTCCCATTGTCCTTCCATAATCATGTCGCTGACGTAAAAAACATATTTTACAAATGTTGAAACTATTGTTGTTGCCAGTATCATATACCTGAAAAAAAAAAAAAGTACAATTAATAGATGATAAAAGCATAAGGCAGCCTGATTCCAAATTGTAACATAAACCAAGTAACTTGTGTAAATAGACCCACAACAAATTGGAAATGCTAACATACTGATTTTGTGCCAAGTAAAATGTAAGCATATTGTGCAACACGGCAGTTGGCAAATTGCAACAACACTACCATGCTGTCAAAATGAAAATTGAAATAACGCACGGAAGCATCACCACAGTGCACACGTGCATATGCATCTTTGGGCAGGAGATTATTGAGCAAGCAATTGTTTTACTCGTGGAGATTTTGAGCATTTCAATTAACAACAGGTCACATCAAGACCCTGTAATACATCCAACAAGAAGTGGTCAATGGTACTTTGAAACTATGTCTTATCATTGTTCCTCGAGAGATTTGCACCTCTTTAGTTACCAATGCTCTTCCTAAAATGTGTTACTGATGGATATTGATAAAACGGTAGTTACTATACTGTTGTACATGTGATGGAATTTATTATCACAAATTTCTCTTACTTTCGTGACTTTGACTTTATTCTGTAAAGGGTTCATGCCAGAGTCTATGGTCTTTGAAGTTTCTATGTTGGCGCTGTAATCTGGGGCGGCCCTGGCTTATGTCCAGGGGCCGACCGCCTAGGGCCCCCAAATTTTGGCCCAAAATTAGGGGCCCCATAAGCTATCGATAAGTGATGTATATCAGAAGTGGCAATTTCTTTCTCAGGATAATATGTTGGCTCAGAGGAGAAGTGCACATTTTTTATGGCTTGCATGCAAATGACCGGATCATGGATTTTTTCCTTCTTGGTACTTTTGTCTGAACTCCGTTACATTTTCTTTTACCATACTTAAGGCTTAAGCCTTTCACTTTTAAGCCATTTTTACGGCATTTATACTGGTAAGACTTAAAAGGCATTTTTACTGGTAAGACTTAAAAGGCTTTATTTGGTTTATTAAACATTGTTATAATTAGCTTTTAGCTCTTTTGACTAGAATCATTTTCATTAAGACAAGATCATGGCTTAATTTTAACTTTAATTGGCTTTTTTTCTACAAAATTATTGATACTTCTTTTTTTTTTATTTCTTTATTTCAGATGAATACAAAAAAATAAAATTCCAACAAAAGAAGCCAATATAATTTTTATCCCAATACAGCACTTAAATAGTTAGATAAAAGTACTTTGATTTCCAATCTTCAATAGAAACTTGGGTTGTAATGAAAAGTATTCGTTTCGCTAAGTTTCTTGTTCAAATTACCGTTGCAAGTATTTTAATTTCAATTGTGTGATTAAGGATATAAATGTTACACTAAGTTCAAATAGATTTTATTATAAGACCCCAATCGCTTTAGTACAATAACCAAAATTACTTAATTTATATATTAAATACTAAGTTTGGAATTAAGTAGTTAAATGTGAGAAATAAAATCATATATTACGTGGACTGCAATCCTTTTAAAGTTTACTTTACTCAATTCAAGAAAAAGATATACTCCCTCCATCAATTTTGTTTTCCTTTTTTGAATGATGCGTAATTACTCTGATAAAAGGTAAAGCATATGGGATGGAGAGGGTGTCATTTTGAATAACTTTACCTTCTTGAAATTTCCAATAAAATACACAAGGCCTCTATTTACAAATTACCTAGGGCCCCAAAAATCTCAGGGCCACCCCTGGTTATAATCATTGCACAATGCACAAGTAGTTAATATCTACCGCTCACTCATGATGAGGCTATGTATGAGGCCCAACATGCACAACCTTCTCCAGTGATGACATTAATTGCAGGCACATGATCCAATATCCTGTAAATAGTCGTGTTCATCTCTTTCAATGAATTGACATTTACGCGATGATACGCCAGGATTCGTGTCTTTCTACATTCTCACCATGTAGCACGTCTTTCAATGCATTGGAACAAATGAAACTGAACATATAGAGACAGAGGATCCCGGCTTGAAATTAATATCGTAGGCAGGGAATCGCGACTCGTACGTAGTCTTACCATGGTGAGCGGTGGATACTAAGAGCTATTCAATGTTCCACTAAGAAATGTCATGTTCAAATCCCAAGGGGTTGACCTGGTGATCAACGCTTAGGACGTAGAGATATGTTCCCTCCTAGGTCTCAAGTTCAAAATCTCTTAGGTGCTATCAATTCTTTTGGGGCAAGTCCATATAGGATAAAATGCCCTAACTTTAATTGGGGCCCCCGCAAGTGGACGGTGGGATTGGATCCCCGAGGACTAGTCGGCATTAGGTTGGGAGTAATCCCAAAGCCGGCCGGATACCTCGGCTATCAAAAAAAAATGTCATGTTCAACTTTTCAAGCAGGGCAAAGTATTATTGTGAGTTGTTTCCCTTTTGTTGCTGGCAACAACACAAAAGCCCTTACATCTGTTAATGCCTTTTTCTTTCAGCCAAATGCCCAAGGGTTTTTTGTGTAACTTCACTAATTGGACAAAAAATAGTTTATTTGGATTTTGGCTAAGTGGGAGCACCACAATAAGCAGTTGTCCCTTAAATACCTATCCGCAATCAAAGCCCCCAACTTCAGACATCTTTCACTCACTTGCGTTATGAGGTCACTGTCTACCACTAAGCATTGTCAAGTCTATGTCAAAAAGTAGATTACATGTTAGTTATTACACATTATAGTGTAATCATTACCTATCCAAAATGGTGAATCAAGTGCCAATTCAATTCCTTACATGTCCACTGTATGCCAGACAACAGCCATGTGAACGGAACCCACAAGTCACAGTGACTCAATTGTGATAGTCAAAGTTACCAATGAGGCAATGACAAGAAACACAAAATAATAGCAACAGAAGCAGCAGCAATAGCATATATGTAATCACTTACTCGAATGAAAAGAAGAAGGAAACTGAGGCCTGCTGGGTTTGTATCAAATGCTTCACAGAACTATACAAAAACAAACTGTCCAGCAGAAGAAGGAATCCCAAGAAAGAAATAATTCGGATATGAGCCACCATATGAACCGAAGGAGTTGTTTCAATGTACTCAACCCTTTTCTGAGCCAACCAATGGAGAGCCTTAATTAGCAAAAGAGCAGTCACCGTAGCAAGAAACATAACCGAAAAGTCCTGCCGGAAAATGGTAATGGCAAAAAGTATTTCCATGGCTTCCCGCCATGACTGCTCATTCAGCCTCTCAACCTCCGCCTCTCGGAGAGATCCAAGGAATATCCATTTGATTAATTGCCACAAGATACACATAATGACGAGACCCATGTTCAGAAGAAGCACCGCACTGATCTTGGATGTCGATAAATGAACCATTGCAGGGTAGAACTGACCTCTAGTGTGAAACGCATGATAAATAACCACCAGCGTGGCTACCAAACTAATCCCCCCATACGTTTGTAGCCTCATCATTGTGCTCTTCACGCCGTATCACTGCATTGTTCAATCGATCAATCAAGTAACAGGAAAGTGAATAAGAACATTCAAACTTCATTTTTTGGACACCAAAACATGCATATATGAAGTAAGCAGCAACAGAACGAATAAAACTTGAACAGAAGCAACATAAATTCGTCGGCATATATACAAATTCTAAAGCGTACCCGCAAATCAAACTCATCTACAGATATACACACACACACACACACACACACACACATTGATATGGGGCCGGCCCTGGGCAGCAGCTAGAAAGCCACCGCTTCAGGCAAAAAAAAAAAATTGGTAAAAAAGAAGGGCTCCTGAATGTATCTAATACTCCTGTATCTGATTTGAATCGTGAAGGTGTGTTACCCTACTAGAACCCTAACACATCAGTATCTCAAATACCCATAAAGAGGAAGAGGAGGAGGAAGAGGAGATACCTGTTCAGGGGATTCGGGAAATTTTGGGCTGGTTCTGATTCTGGTCGAATTGAAATATACTGGGGTACAGGCAATGATAAATCTTGCAACAATTACACAGAAAACCCTTTAACTTTGTACTTGTCACGAATTACTCATCACACTTGTACTTTCTTCACTTCAAATCCTAAGCCTTCTAATTTAATGATAATACCAACCCTCCGTATGTCCTACTTAACTTTTTTAACAAAAGCAAAAACCATAAAATTTATTGGATGCTCTTTGAGC
>JABCMJ010001080.1:0-14091 GCA_014822125.1 Arbutus unedo
CATCTCTAATCAAAATCTACCTCAGTCCAATCACTTAACAAACCCCAATTTCAAAGTAGAATATAAATCTTTTAGTCCCTTAACTAACCTAAAAACTAAGAAGAGTTCTATAGTAATTTTCCTTTAAAATGTGAATGTCTGTAGAAGATGCAACTATAATGTATTGATTATTAGATATATAACTTTTATAAGATAATGAAATACTTCTTTAGTTTTTATTTTGCATTATAAAAAAATAAAGTCAGCCAATAAAGATACAAATGTGATACACTTTCAATCGCATTTTGTTTGCTTATTTTCAACTATCGTGCCGGATCCAAAATTGAATTTGAATAAACATCTACTTATTCATCAGCGCTCAATCAATATTGTATAGTACAAATATTTTGTAAATTTTAATAAACCTCCATCTATTTTAATTTGAGAAAGTTTAAAAACACAATATTCGATGTACAAATTTAGACATGAATATGTCCGATGTACGTAAAGCCCACAAAATATCAATCGATTTCAGACATATTTATTTATGAATGTGTACACCAAATCTATATGTAGCAATGTTGTTTTAATTTACTTCCACTAAAAACTTTACACACTAGCAATGTAAACGGTTTGATTTGGTAAAATTTATGAGACCGAATTGATTTTTCGATTTGAAAAAAATTATAAATCATAACTGAATTAGTTATACCGGTTCAATTTCAACTGATTTGAGCTAATTTCGGTTCGTTTTTAAATGTTTAAATTTTGGGGTCATATTTCTAGCAAAGTCCAAAAAAAGTAAACAATTATTAAAATTCATAACATAAAAACAATTAAAACACAATTTTAAATCATTATTGTAAAATCTGTAAACATTTCGAACCAAACTCATCAACTTAAATAAAATCAATCACCGTAAATTCAACCACAACTTTGGGTCAAAAGGAGAAAAAGATTGCATGTTAAACGGAAAATAAGACCAAATCTCTAATTTATTAAAAATTTCAAATTAAAATCTGTCCGGATCAAATTTTGAACTACTTAAATTAAAAATCTGATCTAATTTTTCGGCCGGGTCGGTTCATCCGTCTTTTCATTTTACCCCAGTAGACACGCGTTAGTCGTTACCCCATTGCCTGTTGGCATCAATTCCAACATGTAATACTGCAGTTGTCTGCAACGGGCGATGAGAGAGAGAGAGTGTAGAGAGGGGGGGTAACAAATACGAGGTACACAGAGGGATCAGAGAAGCTAGGCATTGGTAGCTAGAATAATAAAAGGGGTAATTAGGGTGGCCCTTTCCCGTACTCTTGGATTGGACATTTCTGGTAAGTTTTTCCCATTTCTTTGCCATTATTCTCTTTTCCTTTTCTGAAACCCCATCTCTCCCTTTGCTGGTGGCCTCACTCATTCAATAATTCTCCCCCTTCTTTTTAATTCCCATAATACCCCTCATCCTTGTACCCAAATTACTTCACTCTGAAATGGTAAAAACCAGGAAAAGTAAAACAGAGGGACTGGTGAATGTGATTTGTGATGTGGGTGTCAGTACGTGATTGAGTGAATGAATGAATGAAAATTATTAAGTACAACTAATAAAAGTATGTTTACTAATAGTGGAATTTTATCACTTTATTCAGGACTCTTTTTATTTTTGTCGTCTTATTTATTTGAATTGAAGTTACTCTACTTTAATGTAAACTTAATTCAATTTAAAACAAATACAATGATTAGGGAAAATCATTACTTACTCTTTCATAAAAATTCTCATAGAATTGAGAATGAAGTTTTCATTTTATACATGTCAGATCATAAATTAGTAACTGTATCTAATTTTTAAAAAAATCCCAATTATTTTGAATTTTCTATCTTTGGAATGGAATAATTACGGAATCTTCGTGAATAGAATCAAACCTTATTCCATGGTATTTCCACGAGGAGAGGTATGCGAAAAATTCTGGGAAAATGTCAACATTTGCTAGCTTATTTGTCAAAAAAAATCAAGTACAGTACAAAGAATTAATATGTCAATTGAATATTCGAGAGACAAAAATCCGTTAATTTAAAAAGTCATGTTGAATTATTCACTTTAATTTTGAGAAAATCTTTTTTCGCTTTCACCAGGACATTCTGAGTCAATAGAACTTGCTTTTCGATCTGAAAGATCTGCCTTTCCTTTTGAGAGCGAGGTTGATGTTCTTTCATCCTAAACCTATAGAGGAACTCATTCCTTAACCTTTGGACAACCGAGGTGTTCGGAGAGCCTAGGCCGGGCATTGATCTTCGTCCAGCATCTGATTGAGAGCCCACCTGAAAAGGGAAACAAGTCATTAAGCTTTCTATCATCCGGGAGTCAAGCTATTTTTTCGCAGGATCTCTCATACAGTATCGTCGCTGCAGTAGAGTTTAACCACCAAATTCGGGGTTGGTGTAGTTCCTCTACGCCTAGAACACCAGAATATCCAACCATGAACGAAAAAATGCATGAGAGAAAAACATATTGACTAGTGATTGTAAGGCCCCAATTCTTGACTAGAGGGGACACCAAAGACCTCTATCCTTCCATCCTTTGGATAGATAGAGAGGGAGGGCAGAGCATTTGATTTTTTTATGTTCTCAAATAGTTGAACATAGCCTAACTATTGGAGCTAAAGATAAGTAAGCATGGATAAGAGTTGAAAGAACTAAACCTGAAATAGAATTCATTGAAGACCCAACTTTTTGAACCCCATTTCCTGAAGAAAAATTCCACTTGTAGACGTCAGGAGTTGCCTTTCCTTTACAGAAGGATGGTTGTTTGCAGGACTAGCACGAAAGAATCCTCCAACTCTTTTGGTTTGCTGCTTTTGTTAGGGCAATTCGGTCTCTGAGACCGCTGAGTAATCATAGGTAAGTAGTAGCTATCTTCGATTGAGCATAACCGATTGATGGTAATAAAGAAAAAGGCAAGGCCGTGGACAGACAATGGTAGTATGGACGAGCAAATTAGCCTTTCGAATGGCAGTTAGGGCTTAGCGGTTTGAGAAAGACCTGACATGAAAGCTATCAGCCAAGTAGCAGCCTATTGAGGATTAGTAGTTTTAGTATGAAGTAGCCAAGCAAACTTAATCCATTCAACCATGTACAAAAAAAAAAAATTATAGTTTGGTCTAATTTTTTTATTGAAATATTTTTTCGTTTTATATGATTTTTTTGTATTTTCTATTTTTTGTCGACTTTTTGTGAATTATTGATTCGCCTCGACGAGAGGTTTTAGAAAAGTTATAAATAATGAGAACTAAGTTTGAAACAAGTTTCGAAAAGATAAAATAAACTAAAAATCATGCCTTTTGTGCTTATTCGTCATTTTTAGTAATTTTCTTAGTTTTGTATATAATTTTATACTTTTTATATTCTTTTCATCAAGACGAACTAATAATTTTGAGGCCAAAATAACAAATGCAAAAATAAAAATTTGAATAGAAACAAAACATGCTTCAACTTAATCCAGTTAGGTTAGCACCAAACCAATTTGACCTTGTTTGATTCGCATATTAGGCGCACGAGATTGAATTATTGTGATTAATTTTACGCAATCCCATGTGTTAGTTCTTCAAAACTGAACCAAGATAAATAATTCCATAATTATTTATAATACCTATATGTGCGGTACTATTTTATCGTGGAGGTAGGGTTGAGACTCATTTAATCTGTCTGTACCAACGATTGCTCCATCACTACCACCTTCGACCATTGCCGCCGCTACTGCCACATACGTATATCTACACAATTCTAGTAAAATATTTTTGTTTAAAATCCTAGATATTCAAGTGTGATATCCTGAAAATAATTCAGTCCAAATTAAATATGATATTAGGTTTGAGTGGTATTAAAACAGCATCAGGACAAATAACCCCATAACTATTAGTCATGTCAATTTTAATCCGCGAATCAAACAAAGTCTTTATGTTTTTATTAAAAAAAAATTGTTTGACAAATATGTTTTGAGTCACTAATATTTAGATCGTATAGTACTAAAATATGACGATCAATTTTTAATTGAAATATCTTCCAACATGCTCGAATCTACAAAATCAAGGTATTTATAAGGTTTGTCCATTTGAACGGTGGTAATTATTAAATTATTATTTTTTTATTTTTATTTAAAAAAATTTATAATATTTTTATTTTGCATCAATTTTTTATTGTTTATTGGTTCGTTTCAACAAAAGAAATTTAAAAAGTACAAAATTATGTCAAAAATTTTGAAAAAGACGACAAATAAACCAAAACAGTGTCAGTTTTTATTTATTCTTCGTCTTTAGTGAACTTTTTTTTAGCTTTTAGATATAATTTTGTACTTGTTATATTTATTTTGTCGAGACAAACTAATAAACATAAAAAATTAATAAAAACATAACAAATACAATTTTTTTAAATAAAGATTAAAAAATAATAATAAATACTATAAGCCAAATAGAGCCCAAACTTCAGTTTTCCGCACTTGATGATATATTTTAATGTAAAGATAATAATAAAAGATGCTTTGTGTCACAAAATAAGGGTATTATATAAATTTTATTTTATTTTGTGTGAGCCAATTGAGCTAATATTTTTTAAGATTTAAGTACTCCACTTGAAACTCTAGTTGGTTTCCCATTCTTTAATTTTCACATATAGGAAGCACCTTTTAAACATCAAATTAACATTGTTTATTTAGTGGTTATCCTTTTTATAGTACATCTTCTTTAATTATGCATATTACTTGTTGATGTAGAATTGATGCTTGGTTTGGAATCATTAAATTTTTTAAGAGTACGATGAAAGATCTAGAGTTATCGTATTTTAATTTAATGTCTTATTTTGTGTGTCATTCCAAATTTAGTTATCTCTATATTCATATCTAATATTCTTAAATATGTAATTTTTAAGAGTTGTCAAAGTGGTAGAGTACATTAGCTATAAATTTAGATATTCTACGGTTGAAACTCAGCAACCTAATATTTGGAATCATTGAGAGTTTGTCCGGTCATTTTTATCCAAAATTCTAAAGACTAGTTGGTAATTTAGATAAGAATTCTTCTAAATTTTATTTTAACTTAATTTCAAACGGACCGAATACCTAATCATAAAAAAAATTCATAAATATGCATAGCCAATCAAACGTGCAAACCAGATGAGCCAGATTACAGGAGAAAATGTTAAGTAATATAATATAATATAATATAATATAATATAGTATATAACATAAATCAGGTAAGAAAAATTTATTTTTAATTTCAACCTATGAAATGAAGTGCTTATCTTGAGCCTGCTTTAGTGGGTAGTAGAGAGAAGAGACTAGAGATTGTTTTCCGATTTGTTTAACGTCTGAAAGTGGAAAAGAAAGAGCATAGTTCTCTCTTTCCTATTTTTCTCTAGTACTTTGAACAACCAACGAGAGTGCAAAGTAAAAAATAAAGCCGGAGAGGGAGATTAGATTACGCAGGAGTAGCTTAGAGAGAGAGAGAGAGAGAGATTATAAATATGTAGATACGAGTATGAATGAATCTATGAATGATTGAAGAAAGAATGAAGGGTTTGAAGGGATAGACCCCTATTCGTTGGTTGCTGAAGAAAGGCAAGTGGGGAGAGAGAGAGAGAGAGAGAGAGAGAGAGAGAGATGCAGGGTGAGTTTGCTTCCTCAAACTTTCCCCGTCGACGCTCAAAGAACACTTAGTTTCATCCGTTCAACAATTATTCCGTTTCCATAACTATATAGAGAGAGAAAGTAGTCAGAGAGTATTTGCAGCCAAAACCCCCCAAAAATCGGACAACGGAAATTCACTCTGTACAAAAAATGTGGGATCTGAACGACTCGCCTGATCAGATAAGGGACGACGAATCCGAAGACGACAATAAGGGTAAACGAGTCGGATCGCTATCCAATTCCAGCTCGTCGGCGGTGGTTATTGAAGAGGGTTCCGACGAAGTAGACGGCGAGACAGGCGGCGGACGAAAACGGAGCGGTACGATGTTTGGGTTCTCGGAACCTGACCGAGATGATATACGGGTTACCCGGCAGTTTTTCCCCTTGGAGGATCCGGAAATGGGGACCATATCGGGCGGCGGCGGCGGCGGCGACGGTGGGGGATTAAATTTCCCCAGGGCTCACTGGGTAGGGGTTGAATTCCGCCATTCAGACCATCCCACCGCCACCGGCAGTGGCGGTGCTCAGCCTCTGAAGAAGAGCCGCCGTGGCCCAAGGTCTAGAAGCTCTCAGTACAGAGGCGTTACTTTTTACCGGCGGACTGGCCGGTGGGAGTCACACATATGGTTAGTTTCCTGTACTTATTGTTTTTTGTGGGTATATTTTACACAACATATATATAAATGGATCACCCTTCTCATCTGGGTTAATTACTCGAATAAAAATCTTTCTTTTCTTTTTGATTCAGGGATTGTGGAAAGCAAGTTTATCTGGGTATGGTTTCTTTTCATGTTTTCCATTTGAATTTTTGGGAAATTAAAAATTCCAAGAAAAAAAAATTAGTTCTTTCCCCACTTAATTCTGATATGTGGGGGAGATGGTTTTAATTTGATTGATGTTCGTCTATATAGGTGGATTTGATACTGCACACGCGGCTGCACGGTAAGCTCATAATAATATAATATAACTCTTGATTTGCCTTAGAAAAAGTTCAACCAGATTTTTTTCTACGCACTACAACGTGGGATTTGAAATATGGATATTATTTCCAGAGCATATGATAGGGCTGCCATCAAGTTTCGCGGTGTGGATGCTGACATCAATTTCGCCCTTGAAGACTATAAGGAAGACTTGAAACAGGTATACATACATACATATACATATAAAGCAATTTGCACTCTCTCTCTCTCTCTCTCTCTCTCTCTCTCTCTGAGTTTGAGTTGCTTTATACAATATGTTTCTTACGGAAAGCATATGATTCGGATGTTGAGAAAAACAGATGAATGCATTAACTAAGGAAGAATTTGTGCATGTGCTTCGGAGACAAAGCACTGGGTTTCCTAGAGGAAGCTCAAGGTATAGAGGTGTAACTTTGCACAAATGTGGAAGGTGGGAAGCTAGAATGGGCCAGTTCTTGGGCAAAAAGTAATACTTTTATCATTCATTCTCATCTACAACCACCCTTTTGGTGTTCATTTCAATGGCATTTCCTTCCCATTTTCATTTACAATCTTGCTCTTTTGGGCTTTTCTTCTCTTTTTAAACAGGTCTGTCTATTTGGGTCTCTTTGATACTGAAATTGAAGCAGCCAGGTATATGTTTGTGTTCCTTTTTTTTTTGTGGAGCCTATGACTAGAGCATCTCCAATCACTCTTATCTAGTATATAAGTACACAAAAAAGTAAAAAATTCTATCTTGCATAAGCACTTTATATATGTGCCCCAACACTACATGGTATTTTGCCTAGTTTAATTACACAAAAAGGTAAAATTAATACATGTTTGATGAGATAGTTAATGATGTGGCACTTTTTAATTAGTTAACGAAATTTGTCTAGCCTTTAATGGCTGGCTAGATGTAACTAGTTAAAATGCCTAGCCATTTGACTAGGCTGTTGGACTTGTATAAGTTTGTTTAACTAGAGATTTTGCCTATGAGGCCTCAAATAGAGAGCCTATTGGAAATGTTGTTAAAGATCAAAATGGGGTTTGATGATATCTTGGCTTACAAAATGAACGGAACCTAACAGCAATAGACCAGGATCTTCTGGATGGGTTCACAGGATGTAGGCGAATGGGGCTTGGAGTCTCATTTTAGTGGTTCAAGATGTTCATTACTTTTGTTTATTAGATATCGGCAAGTGTTTGATCAAATCACAATTGTTATATATGTTGGCTACCAACGTGAAGATTTACGCATCGAACCTTAAGTGGGAATTTTAGCTAGAAAGTTAGTACAATGTGGGTTATACCGAGAGTGAATCTAGTTGTGCACATTTCCATTCTGATTACTTTTTCTGGGGATGTAGCAAGTGTGCTTCAAATTTCTGGTACTTTTTGTTTTAGGGCATATGATAAGGCTGCGATCAAGTGTAACGGCAAGGATGCTGTGACCAACTTTGATCCCAGCAGCTATGAGGATGAGCTTAATTATGCTGGTAACTCCTTAAGTCCCATTCTTATACCTTAGTACATAATACGAATCGAGTAATAATCCATGTTTGATGGGCGTCAATTCGGTTGTATTTGTTGCCAGAATGTTCGGTCAATGCTGCCTCGGTTCACAATCTAGATTTGAGTTTGGGAAGTTCAGGCTCGAAACAGAAAGGCCGAGAATCGGGGACTATTACTCAAAATGCAGCCCCCGTGAATCTCAGCCAAACAGCTATGCCCTTTGAAGTCGACTGGCGGACTCAAGGATTTAGGCCCAAGGTAAATTGTGCTGGATTTTTCTGCCCTCTTGTTCCTGCCAATACACTTTCTGTTCCTTGGCCGTATCTCCAAACAAAATTTTATTGCATCATGCAGTCTATAGTGCATTGAGATAGGGGAGGGGTCTTCTAAGGTACTAATGTTTCTCGTGCTTCATATATGCACAGATCAACACGCGAGAAGCGCTGTACAAAAATGGGTACAATGAGACTGAAACCATGCAGCTTTTGAGCCAAACTCACATCCAATCTCCAAACTCACTCAAGCCAAATTATGGAGTAAACGACCGATACAGGCAATTCAAGAGAGGGGGTGAACCCCCACCAGTCCCCCACATGTTTCCACCGCAACCCAGCCCTTCAAACTATCAAGTCTGTATTTGAAATTATTCTCATGTTTCATATGTTCCTTGCATAATTAGGAATAGGCTTCTGTGGAATTTAATTTTTGAACTTTATGGTATGGTTTCATATTATTTAACCGTAAAGTTCGAAACTTAAGATTCTCAGAGAAGCCTTGTTCCCTTAAAGTAAATCGTTAAATCTTTATTCCTTGCTGTATTTGCAGATTCAGTATCCCAGCAGCAGCAGCAGCAATGGAGGAGACCTTTCTCTCTCTACAAATTCGCAGCTCATTCCTCCTCCACAATTGTATGCAACTGCTGCTGCAGCATCATCAGGATTCCCACAGCAGAATTTAACAAGACCCCATCAAAATTTTCTCCAGAAAAACGGTTTCAACTCTGTATTGAGACCCTCTTGACCCTTTCGATTATTATATATTACATCCTAATAGATCAAACAATGCCTTAATTTCTTTTCTTTTTTTATTTATTTTTGGAGCATGTGAAAGATCAATTTTTCTTAATACAGGTTCAAATTTAGGGTTCTGATTTGCAAATTACACAAAAGAAAAGGGTAAAAAGGTTAAATTCCAGCTCTATGGAAATGATCGGCCGAAATCTTTTAACTAGATTTGATATTCTGGGTTTCTGACTGAACTGCTGATCTGGTCTATACATGAATATATATCTATATATATATGTGTGTGTGTGTGTGTGTGTGTGTTATAATGTTATATATAACATATATATATATATATATATATATATTGATTAGCAAGATATTTCTTGATTAATATGTATTAATATTCGTATTTGATTAGCAAGACATTTTTTTTTTTGATTGTTGTATTTTGTGATGTATGACTGTACTTGGTAGCCCAAATATTTTCAAAATTATCTTATTGATTTTGATGATAACAAAACAAGTTAGACAAATTTAATTTATGTTCCGATACTTGCTACTATTTAATGTGTCTAATTTTTCATGTCCTGAAAAGTCATTCTCAAGTTTGTAGAATATGTTTTATGAGTTAAACTTTCATTGTAAAAGTGATTGCACAACCATAATTAGAGGTGTAAAGCTAAATTATATTGAATAGATAAAATAAAATTTTACAATTTAAAAAAAAATCTCCGAACATAAAATAAAATTGAGTTTGATTTTATTTTATTATTTTATTATTTTTTTCGTTTTTATATAAAAAATTATTTTTTGTTAATTTTTTTTGAATTATCGATTCGTCTCGACAAGAAATTTTAGAAAAGTTATATATAATTAATAAAATTTGAAAAAACTTTAAAAAAGACAAAAAAGTAAAAAATAGTCTTGTGTTTATTCGTTATCTTTGGGAATTTTTTTTTAACTTTTGAGTATAATTTTATGTTTTTTAAATTCAAATGAGATTGACTAATAATTTACAAAAATTTAAGGTTAAAATAAAGAATGTTATTTTTTTTTAGTAGAGACAAAACGTTTTTAAAAATAATCGAGTTAGAACAAATGAATTATAATCTCAATTTATGTATAATTATTTAAAAAATCATCCGTTGAAAATTTAAAAAAATTATAAAGCTAGGTATGGTACAATTTGGAACAGCTCAGTCGGTGATGGGCACGGTACAAGAATGAACTATTCCTTCAGTCCCATTTTATTTGTCATATTTTTGACTTTTCATTGTCTCAAATTATTTGTTTATTTTGAGAAGACCAAGAATGAAATTATATAAAAATATTTTTTTACCTTTTCTTTTGATTTGAGGTGACAAATAAAATTTAAAATGAAGGACATTATTAGAAAGTTAAAATTTTTGTAGTGTAATAATTATGTCTCTTTAATAAGTTGAATTTTTCAAATTGAATAAATAAATTGGGACGAAAAAAATAGTACATTTATAAGATTGGTACGATGCAACATCAATAACTTTGATTCATGTGACATAAAATAAGGTTTATGGTAACTTACTTGAAGCTTACCGCCACTTAAATAAAAATGCAACATAGAAAATTATATATTTTTTAATTATTCAAGAGGTTTTTCCCCCCTTAACTTCCGTTAATTTCTTAACAAAAATATTGATGTCTATAAAAATTAAAGAAACTTATTAGCCCCATTAATATTTTGATTAAAATTTTATGCACATAAATAAATAGACAAAGTACGTCTATAAAATTAAAAAAAAGATTAAAGAAGAATATTTTAATTTTTTATTCATCAAAATTAATAGTATTCCTAAGAAGTTAACATATAGAAGAATAGATGGAATAGTTGATAAAGTATTCAAGTAATTTTCAAATAATTTTTTACGTATAAAAATAAAATTATTTCAACAAGCAGCACGTCTGTCGTGTTGTGCAGTGAATTGTTAGTGAGAAACCTGGGTGAGTAAAACAAAACATTGGGGAGTGTTCTGGGAAATATAAAATCTCACTGGAAGGGTAATGAATGGTCACTATCGGTTGGTCCTTTGAATCAGTTCTCTTGAGGCAGATGCAGTGTGTGTCTCAGACATCGCTATTATGAAGACAGGGACTTTTCTTTCTCAACTTAATAGCCCCCTTCAAAGGACAGACACGCCCCTTCGCCCTTCACACACACAAAGTTAATTGGGGGGCCTGACTCACACCACAATAATATTATATATATTAATAGCCCTACAGCTACTGCTTATTACAGAGGGAGCAAAATGATTTTACAGTTTCCTGAGCAACAGCTGATCACTCATTCAGATTATTATTATTTTATAACCAATATCAGTTTAAGATATGTCATATTAGTTTTTTGGCTATAAAATTAACGTGACTTGGCAAATTTTTAGTGGCTTTGATAGATCATGTTCGATAGTTGAGCTGATCGCATGCTCTTTTCAGCTAAGTATGCTCGGTAGCTGATCACTTGACTTGCTCGATCAGACTCGTTCTTCTCAATTTAGTGCATTCAGTTCAACAGAAGATGACAGAAGATCAACTAAAGTCGTTATATCTCTCCATTATATACAGAAATACTCTTCAACCAACCTTCTTATTTGTATGAAGAATTGGGTTCCAGATCTCCACGAATGGAGCGTAAATAAGCATAAAAGACCCGTCCAATTTATCTTATATGAGAATAAGCATGATCGCATCCTATAAACTCACAATGACAATCTCTATATAATTTAGGGATTCTTATAGTACAATGTACGAACATTCTGTTGTAACAACTACAGTTCTCATATTCTTTACATATTTTTCCTCCATCCTGAAACTGACTTAGGCATCAGAAGAGTGTTTGTGAGACACCACACCGGTATCAAGATCTTTTCTGCAGGCCAGATGAGTGGACGATTGAATCCGTTTCATCAGGCTCCAAGTATGTAATTGTCAATGTTTAATCTCAAAATAACTAGGTTTACAACTCATCCCAATCTTTGTTTCGATAATTTATTGGGGTTCACTCATTCATATTGTTTAGATCAGGTGGATATGTCATCCAACATCTCTTTTTCTTTTTAATAAAAATAATAACAAATAACGGAAGTGATTCTTTTTTAGATAGTAGAGTTATTCGGTCAATTTTGAGATTATTCTAATCTATTGTCGATTAATTTTTGGAGGACAAATCTCATTGTCCACTTGCAGGTGTCCCATTTAAAACCAGAGTTTTATCCTGTATGGACTGGCCTTATAAGGGTTAATAGCACATAATAGATTTCAAACCTAAAACTTAGAAAAGAGTAACTTCTAAGTCTCAAGCTTCAAAGTAAGTGACTCTTATAACAAAGCATCTTAAAAAAAAAAAAATGTCAAATTTTGAGGTGCCGAATTTTTTTGATAGCCTAGGTGGCAACTTGATATCTTTAAATTTGACATTCAAATTTTTTAATCTCGAATAAAAATGTCAAATCGAGATATTTAAGGTAAAAAATATTTAAAATTACGACATTTAAGACAAAAAAATTCAACACTTGATGTCAAATAGTATCCTTTTTTAATTGCTATACATAGAATTGATAATATTTTTAGCATTTTTGTTAGAATTAGTTTGGATGTCATTATTTAAAAACTCTATTGCCACATAAAATTTGAAATTTTTATTAGAGATGCTAAACTTTAATATTTTTGGTACAATAAAATTGTATTGTACAAATGATTTACATCATATAGAAATGGAACCCGGACTAACCACCCCATGAATTGGAACTTGAACTAGTCTCATATATTGAATCCCGAAAATATATAGTATGTAATATTGTGTTTATTAAGTAACACCGATATATTTATTGTTTATTTTTTGGACTGGTGTTGTCACGTGATTCCCTGTTACAAAGGGATTCTAACTAATAAAAAAAGATTAATAATTTCTCGTCTAGAGTATTTTCCTTAAACAGTTTAATTAAGAGACCATTAGGATTGATTTAGTCAAGATATTTTAAGTAACCCAGATGGAGGTTGAAAAATTAATAAAGAAAGGAATGAGTGTTACATCATCACGTGCGTCATTGGATTAATATAATAAGCTTCGGACTTTTGATCTTATTATTATTTAATGCTCTTTACTTAAATTAAGCATTTATGTGTAGTCGGTAAGAATTTAATTAATTAGTAAAATAGAGTTATGTAGATTAAAGATATATGAGCTGCAGAGAAAAAGCCAAAAATCATATGATTCATGCCCTTTTTTACCTTTTTTGGGTGTCTCCTTTTGACCACACAAAAGGAGCCAATAGGTGTCCGATGTTTAATACTAGTAAATAAAAAACTAATAAGGTTTTGGTTGGTACTAAGGTTTAATCCTGTGGGGGTGGTCCCATTCTAATGCTTTGTACCACACAAAAGGAGCCAATAGGTGTCCAATGTTTAGAAAATGGGGAGATTGCTGTGCGCACTAACCAAAAATTATTTGGCTAATTTTTTTATTATTTAAATAGTATTTTATACATTAAAATAATATTATTTTATCGTGCAGCACACCCTATTATGTATTGTGCATAACAGAACTCCCTGGTCCCAATGTTTAATACTAGAAAATAAAAAACTAAGGTTTTGGTTGGTACTAAGGTTTAATCCTGTAGGGGTGGTCCCACTCTAATGCTTTGTACCACGTGCCTCTCATCTGATATATTTAAAGGGAGCAAAGTGACTCTCTCTCTCTCCCCCAAGTTAGGTTAGGACTTAGGACCATGTTCTTTAGATTCCTTTTCTTATCAAGAGTGCTACATACACATCACTTTTACACATCACTTTTGCACATCACTTAAAACTACGTCGTTTTGTGTTGAGAAAGATCCAAATGTGTTTTGAGCGATGTGGGTCAAAAATAAATATGATTTTTTCTCAATACAAAACGGCGTAGTTTTAAGTGATGTGTAAAAGTGATGTGCAAAAATGATGTGTTTGTGCTGACTCG
>JABCMJ010001086.1:0-12782 GCA_014822125.1 Arbutus unedo
GTCCTTCTCCGATAGCAGTCAAATTAAACCCGTACTATGTATTCTGGTACCGGCGGTCGATGTTCTATAGATGTGTTGCAGTGTTTGTATGCGATTCCGGTGAGTTGATGGATTCTGGAGTTCTAGATCTATGGTAAGGCTTGTTAGCCATTTTTTTCAATCCCATGATTTTATGAGTGAGGAGTCCGATGCTTGGGAGAGGACTATTAATGATGTGTTTTTAGAAATTTGCTGCTAACCTTGGTTAATGTCAAGATAAGGGTAAGTTTGGTATTTTTTTTTAAAAAGGACCAAAACTTAATGTTTGTAAGTGCATAGGATGAAAAAATAATAAACACTTAGAGATGAGACTAAAAAATAAGTTTCCCTAAATATTATATCCAAGATTTTTATTAGTGTATTTATTCTTTCGTGTGTAGTTCGTCTCAATTCATTGAACGTTTGAGAGAGTTATTTGATGGGATTATATTTATCCGAATAATTATTTTTGATGAGTCCGATTTGGACTCTTAACCGATCGGCAGCTAACAGGAGCCTCCCGCTCGACACAACCTTTAGACTTGGGCCCAACTGATTGACCAAACAGGCTCATCCTCGATAGGGCAACATATACCAAGTAGGGATAGCACTGTGTGCCAGCCCTCTTTTTCATTTAGGTAATCACGAAGACATCACCCCTGATTGCTGGGTATCCCAAGCATCACACCCAGATTAGGGGGTGATCTTCCAAAAAAGGAATCTGGGCACTGATTGTTGCGGACATGCCGCCTGGGATCACTCTCGTTTCAAAGGTACAAAACTCTACTCTGATCACAAAACGAGATACACAATTCTAGTCAAGTCTGTTCATATAAAAATTTTCTTATTCTTTTGCATCAATTCTAACTTTATCGTCAAAGGGTCCATAACAAAACTACCATCCTCCAGCTATTGAGCTTGTGTGTAGGAGACCAAGGAGCAAGAGGTCGATCACAAGAGCCACCGTCCATTTTCCAACATCATTAGTTTGGCTCTGTCTATGAAAATTATATTTCTTCTCATTTCATTCAAATTCAACTAGTAAGCCTTAGAAGATAGTGACTATTAGATCGACGCTAAAAGGGGAGAGATTAGAAGAAAGAATTGTTAGTTCACCGAGGAGGACGCCGGAGGGGTCCAGGAGCCCCATAATGATCCCCTAGTTAGAACAATGACACTATAGGGTATCTAGTTAGTATAGTGTTGATAGTACTTAGGAGAATAAACGATGGGATCAATTGACTATAGCCAATGGACATGTGCCCGATCAGAGCAATAGGGATGCGAGCACTCTCTTTGGAGCAAGTTATGGCGACGATCGAGTTACTGGTCACACTCGGCATGCCTCCGAGACAGTCGACGAGAATAGTCAGGTTCCAAGCAGTGAGCCATCTCTCACCCTACAACAACATCCTAGGTGTTATGCTCTTAACAGCTTGAAGGTAGTTGCAACTTTGTATCATTTGGTGGTCAAGTTTTCAACTGCACACGAGAGTGGTGAGCAAAGAGGAGATCAAGCAATGCCATATAATGTTGTGTTGTTGCGCTCAAGGAACTCTTGATGATCTGACACATATGAAGTGCACAATGAGAAGGAAGAGAAGTGTGGGGACCTAGCAGAAGAATTAAAAATTGTACGATTGGAAGAGGAAATGGAGGATAGAGTGGTGCAAATCAATTTTGGAAGAGTGGGGGGGGGGGGGGGGGGGGGGCCTCCCCTCTAATTTGAAGGGGACATTGATCATGTTTCTTAGAGATAGTAAAGATGTATTTGCGTGGACGCACAAAGCCATGTTGGGGATTGACCCCTGAATAACTTCACACCACCTCAATGTTGACTCCAATTTTTGCCTGATCAAACAGAAGCCCAGAGTGTACGGAGGAGAGAAGAGAGCGTTTGTAGAAGAAGATGTGGAGAGATTGGAAAAGGTAAGCTTCATTTGAGAAGTGCAGTACCCAAATTGGCTCGCCAATATCGTGTTGGTAAAGAAACCAAATTGAAAGTGGAGAATGTGTGTGGATTTCACTGACCTAAACAAAGTGTGCCCAAAGGATAACTACCCACTGCCAAAGATAGATCAGCTAGTCAATTCAACCTCGGGCCACAAACTGCTCAGTTTCGTGGACGCGTTCTCAAGCTAGCTATGAGTTCCCATTTCCATTTCAGTATAGGTAATGGCTAGAGAGTTCCTCCTGATTTCTGATGTTTTGCCTTGACCTATTCATAGATGAGACAAGTAACTACTTACTCGTCTATGCCTCTCTATTCTACTCCATCAAATAGATCATATTACATCTTGATACATCATCATTCCTCCAGCGTGGATGAAAATACTAGAGTGAAATTCCTTCAACACAGAGTCCCTCATCATTCCAAAGTTTGGCGCAAAGATTTGTTCTAGGTATGTTACAGTCATGTCAACATGTTGTGTCCATCCAGTCAAAGCTTCTCTTGTTGCTAACTAGTGTTTTCTAAAATCATACTTTTGGTCCAATGTTTGTACATTCAGAATTTCACTGTGTAGTGTTGGTATAGTAGTCAGCGAAAATAGACATGTAAGGTAATGTGATTTTTGATGATGTTTACGGTATGTTTGCGATGATATTTGAACTTGATAAATGCATGGAATTTGATGATGTTCAATGGTTTATGTGATGATATTTGGATTTGAAAATGTCTATTGATTCTTGGATTAAATTGCTTGAATGTTGTTTTCTAATCCTGTGATCATAATTGATATAATGTCATGTGATTCAATATGTTTGGGTCTTGTTAGGACCAAAAAATATGAGATTTATTGGCTTGGTCAAAAGAAGGGAAGATAGAAGCAAGTCTCTGTATCTTTCTCCTCGGCCGGTTGCAGAGTCGGACAAGGATCTGGTCAAGAATCGAATTTCCAGACTGACTTTCGGACTATCTTTTGGATTGAAATTCGGATGGGTTTCTTCTTGAATTGGTTGATCTCTGGTTCTAATCTCCCATTTTTATCTCCTATATTAGCATTAAGCTTTTATCTACGCTCACTTGGGATAAATACTTATTGGTCTAATTTGAATTTAATGAGTAGTTTACATTTATTTTACCGTTGGAGTTTGTCAGCTATCTTTACGGGCATTATAGCTTCTGGGTTTCACAATTGCATAACTGTTCTTTCCTTGAATAGTTAATGAACACTGGGCACCAAGTTTTGGCTGATTCTACATCAATTGCAAGGCTCTCTCTCTCTCTCTCTCTCTCTCTCTCTCTCTATATATATATAATATATATATATATATATATATATATATATATATATATATATATCTGTGTGTGTGTGTGTGTGTGTGTGTGCGCGCGCGCGCGCGCGCGCGCCTTCTTGTCTCCAAATGTTGATAGAGAAAGGAATAGACTAGTTGAGAGAGTTAATGTTCATCTTTTTCCTCAGACAAGTTCCTCTAATGGCGAAGTTCTTCTAAATGGTCTGAGTGTGCTTTCACTTGTAAATCCTTCAGGATATCTTCACACACCACATACCTATCTTGCGAGAGAGTGAACCCTGCCACAATGATATCAGTTAAACGAAAATAGAGAATGTGTGTGGATTTCACCGACCTAAACAAAGTTCGCCTGAAGGATAATTACCCGTTGCCATAGATAGATCAGCTAGTCAATTCAACCTCGAGCCACAAACTGCTCAGTTTCATGGATGCATTCTCAAGCTCGCTATCAGTTAGGACTTTTGCTCATTGTCAAATTTGTGTGTATTGGTACTATTCACGTCACACCACTTCACTGATACTCTAAGCTTGGTTTGCATGTACTAAGAAGGAAAAGAGGAGTGGTAGATATCCTAGAAGCTTGTTCTGTGTGTAAGATTCCTAGAAGCTTGTTCTGTGTGTATCAAACAAGGTTTGTCGGTTCGTGTGTATCGGTAAGAGTATTTGTGTAAGAGGAGTTAGGCCTCATAAACCAACCCTATGTAAGTTACTGAGTCATTGTGGAAATGGTGATAGTTTAGGGAAACGTTACTGACTAGTCCCAACTTGGTACATCGTTGCGGTGCTATGCACGGTCAAAGTTTACAAAATCTTAACTTTGCTCTTCTTCTTATGAATTATATAGCAGTGAAGTCCAAGTATCGATCCACGGAGAAGTTGGTTACTGAGCAGGTAATGTTTTCATACTGAGATTTAGCGCTTAGGATGCCATTCCTTTTAATCTGGGTTTGAGGATTAGAACCTAAAACAAAACACTAAACATAGAACTTGTTAATGGAGAAAAACAGGTATAGTCATGTGGGTTACTTCTTCGCTGACTTGAACATAGGATATCTTCGTCTCACTACTCAATCCAAAATTCAAAACTGTATGACCTTGATTGAAAAATTAATCTTTAGGACTCTACTCATGACCAAGATATGTAAAGAGGTAGGCTTTATCCCTTATACAATAAGTTTAGATGTGAAGGACATGGAACTAAGCATTAGATATACCAGAATTGATTTCGGGCATAACCAATCAAGGCTTTAACACTCTGCTCTACGTTTTGAGATTAGGACTCCACTCACCCTCTTCATGCTATAAAAGTCATTTGAGAAGATATTTATGCTTAAGCCATGAGATGAAGGTCATCCCATGACTAGACCTTCTAAATTTAGCCGAGCATATTTAAGGAGAACATTGAAATTAAAAAAGAAAGCTTAGGAAACATGGTTGAAAACTAGAATTGAATTAGAAACTTTCACTTGAATTGAAGAAGTGCACTAAATAATGAAGTACAATATGAAAACAATTTGCTACTTGCTTACTAGAAAATAAGAGTGCAAGACAACAACAAAATAGAGCTTAACTTTTGAAGTACAAAACTTAAACAATTAAAATATATCTAAGATTATCTTTCTACTTCTATCACTAACTATCTCTCCTTATCTAAAAATCTGAGAATTGTATCTAAAATTTTGTATCAAAGTTGTATATCACATTATATCAAAAGGTCCTATTTATAGAAATAAGTCTCCTCCTTTTGAAGCAAAATAACTTGCCAAATCTTTGTTTAGCCTCTAAGTTTTGCTGAAGAAGCAACTTGAATCATCATTTGGCTCTTGGTTTGGTTGGTTCGTACGGTGATCGAGGTATTCTCTTTGGAAATTTGTCCAAAAGAGTGGCCAAAAGATCCTAAACTCGCCTTTGAAAAGTCAACAATAGTGGCTGGTTCATGAGCAGAATATCCAGATTTTACTGATAAATATCCGGATGTTTCCCTCCTCTAAATTTTTTAGTCTTCAATCTATCTTCCAAACATCCGGATGTTACTGATAAGTATCCGGATGTTTCCTTCTGCTACATTCGTTTGCTTCTTCTATATCAGAATTTTCTTCAGGATGTTGTTTTGTTTATCAAAACATTCGGATATTTTTGAGAAACATCCGGATCTTTGTTACCTCTAATTTTCTGACTTGGTCTGCTATACTTTGTCAACATCTAGATGTTTAGGGCTTTCATCTAGATGTTTTTCTTCTCTGAAATCATGGTTTTGGCTCGTTAATATAGAATATTCAGATGCTTTGTGATTTTCATTTGGATGTTTTTCTTCTATGTTTCCTCGGGCCTTGGCTTGGTAGCTTCCAATCATCTAGATGTTTTCGAAATTTATCTAGATCTTTTTGTTCTCAGATTCTTGGTTTATCCCTGGTCAGACATATCAATCGGATGTTTTGAAGACTTCATCCGGATATTTTAGCTTTCTGGGCTTCAACTTCAACAGCAACACTCCTTGGCTTTTTGGATGCTTTCTTGCTTCCTTCTCGAGTTTCAATCATGTCAATGCTTTGCTCCAACCTCGGGATAACTTCACAGATCATCCAGGAGTCATAAAAACTTCTCGAAATATCATTTTAACCTATTTTTCTACAGCAAGGAGAAACATACCTTACGTGCAATATCAGTCAAAAACTTCGACTTAATCATGAATGCAAGTCTAAAACTACTTCGCCAAGCAATAGGATATACAAATATGTGTGCTAATCAGTCACTAAGAGTGGACTAAACACATCGCCCAACTACTATGAAAATTATCGTCTCTTGATTCCCTTTTTGCTTACCTATTTGATTATCTCATTGCGTTTAATTGTCTATCTTAAGTTGACTAAAAATAGTGAAAAACAAGTGGCACCCTGTTCATCCCCCCAACCCCCTTCTAGGGGACCTATCAATTGGCATAAGAGCTTGGAACCTTCAAGAAGGGGCTTAACAATCGGAACGAGATCCTATGGCAACCTCAAATTCATCACACGCGGAAGGTGGCACCACCAACTGTCCACCTTACTTCAATGGGTCTCAACACCCCTATTGGAAGAACAAAATAAAAATCTTCATTGAGTTCATGGACTTTGAGATGTGGGACGTTGTGGAGGATGACTGTTGTCTTCCAACAATTATTGTTGAAATAGTTACAACAAAGAAGCCCAAATCTACTTGGACTAGAAAAGAAAAGATGAGGCATACCTTAAATGTTAAAGTTATGAACGCCTTTTATTGTGCACTAGGACCTGAAGAGTACAATAGAATTTTCATTCATAAAATTGCAAAAGAAATTTGGAATGCTTTAGAACTCACGCATGAAGGTAATAATCAAGTCAAGAACTCCAAAATTAGTACCTTAGTTCACAAGTATGGAATATTCAAAATGAAGTCCAGAGAAACCTTTATTCAAAAGTTTACTCGTCTAACTGATATTGTTGATGCTCTAAGCTTGCTTGGTCGAGACATCCCTATTGTGGAACTTTTGAGAAAGGTATTGCAGGGTTTACCTAAAGAATGGAGGCCTAAAGTCACCGCTATTGAGGAGTTTAAAGATCTAAAAACAATGACAATACGCACTTTGATTGGGTCTCTTGTAACCCACGCGATAGTGTTAAAAGCTAAAGAATAAGAACAAGAAGAACAAAAAAAGAGAATGGCTTTACTAGCTTAAACAAAGGTAGAAGAAGGAGATGACAATGAAAAAATGACCCTCCTTACTAGTAGATTTCAAAAGCTAGTAAGAAAATGAAGAGAAAGTAGAAAGGGAGAATTTCGATACACAAATAAAGAAGAAGAAAGGAAATGCTTCCATTGCAACAAAGTTGGACACATTGCAGGAAATTTCCGAGTGAAACAAAAGGGAAAGAAAGCCTTCGCAACATGGGATGACAATGAGTCGGATGTCTCCAACTCCGAAGTAAGAATTTGGTTTTATCGCTTCAATTGATAATATTGATGATATTGATGACTTGGATGAATTAGATAACATAGATGACGGTTATGAATCTGATAAGATTAATATTCAAGATGCTTATGATGATCTTTACATTGAATCCAAGAACTTTGTCTTGAAAAATATTGATCTTGAAAAGAAAGTTGCATCTTTGGAGAAAGAAGTAAGTATTTTGCAAAACAGGATTGTTGTTCTTGAAACCTAATTAAGTCAAAACAAAGATCAATTGAAAAAATTTGACAAATGATCGAAGAACTTGAATACTTTAATTGGTAAACAAATCCACTTTGAAAATCGATCGAGAATTGGTTGTGTTGCATCTTCTAGTGCTAGTATTCTAAACAAAATAAATATATCTAATTGGTTTATTCATGAAAAGTCTTACTCAAATGCTAGATGCTATTTTTGCTCTAGACTGAGCCATATGCAAATGAATTATCCCCAAAGAAAAACTAACAAATCAGGACCCCAATGGAAACAGATACCAAAAGCAAAATGTTTATTTGTAGGAATCATGAGATTAAAGGCTAACAATCAATATTCGATGCGGTACTTAAATAGTGAATGTTCCTGGCACATGACTGAAGAAAAGGAGAGATTTTCACTCCTTAGCCGAAACAAAAGTGGAACCGTAATCTTGGTGATAATAGTAAAGGTGAGATCATCAGAAAATATACTATCGGTAACCCCAACTCTACATGAATTAAAGATGTATTTCTTGTCAATGGTTTGAAACATAACCTACTTAGCATAAGCCAACTTTGTGACAAGGGAAACCGAGTCCATTTTTATACAAACAATTGTTTGGTTCAAGACAAGAACACTAACGAAATCACTTTTACTGGTAGAAGGACAAATAACACCTATGTTGTTAACATGAGTGATATTGTCAAAGATAGTGTGAAATGACTTGCTAGTTTTGAAAGTGAAAGTTGGTTACGGTATAGTAGACTTGGACATGCAAACATATGAAACTCTTAAAACTCATTTCTTAAAAAGACCTTGTTAAAGGTATTCCAAAATTAAAATTTTCAAAAGATAGAATTTGTGAAGCATATCAATTGGGGAAGCAAATTAGAAGATCTTTTAAACCTATAAATGTTGTCTCTGCTACCTAACCATTAGACTTAGTGCACATAGACTTAGTTGGACCGATGAGGACCACTAGCATTGAAGGTAAGAAATACTATTTTACTATGGTTGATGACTTTTCTAGATATACTTGGGTGAGCTTCATTACTCACAAGAATGAAGCATTTAACGTGTTTGTTTGGATTGTGACTAGGACTCAAAGAGAACAAGGTTACGAAATTCAAAAAATCCGAAGTGACCATGGAATTTTTTTTGACTATTCGGGGTTTGAAAAGTACTGCGACAAGCATGTAATATATCACCAATTTTTAGCTCCTAGGACTCCACAACAAAATGGAGTAGCCGAAAGAAAAAATAGATCGCTTCAAGAAATGGTAAGAACAATGCTTACGGATAACAAACTCCTAGACTTCTTTTGGGCAAAAGCAGCAAACACTGCTTGCTACATCAGTAATCGTATCTTTCTCCAAGCTATTATTCATAAAACTACTTACGAATTATGGTATTACAAAAAATCCAATGTGTCCTACTTGAAAGCCTATGGTTGCAAATGCTACATCGTGAACACCAACAATGATGTTGGTAAGTTGGATTCTCGTTTTGATATTGGCATATTTCTTGGTTGTTCCACATCTAGTCATGCATATAGAGTTTTCAACAAACGCACATTAGTTATACAAGAATCAACAAATGTTACCTTTGATGAAATTACGATATCAGTCCTATTGCACATAACTTGCATGACAATGATGATGATGATGACATGTTTTCTTTAATTTCACGTGATACTATTGAAGAAAAGGAAAGGAAACCTAAAGTCATGACAGATCATCCTAGTGACCAAATCATTGGAGATCTCAAATTTGAAATAAATACCCGTTCTCAATCTAATGTTTGTTCACATCTTGCATTTGTATCTCAAATTGAGCCTAAAAACTTTGAACAAGCCGAGCAAGATGAAACATGGATGCTTGCTATGCAAGAAGAATTGAATCAATTTGAACTTAACAAAGTTTGGAACTTAGTTCCTCAACCTTTGGACCATCCTATCATTGGAACGAAATAGATCTTCAAAAATAAACTAGATGATAAAGGAACCATCACCAAAAACAAAGCCAGGTTAGTGGCTCAAGGTTATAACCAAAAAGAAGGAATAGATTATGAAGAGACATTTGCACCCTTCGGAATCTATTCACGTGTTACTTGAATATACATGTTACAAAAATTTCCTTCTTTACCAAATGGATGTTAAAAATGTGTTTTTAAATAGTTATGTGAACAAAGAAGTCAATGTTAAACAACCACCAGGATTTATAGATGCCGACTATCTTGACCATGTTTTTAAATTGTCCACAGCCTCGTATGGTTTCAAACAAGCCCCTAAAGCTTGATATGAGCACTTAAGTTAAAAGTGCATTTTTAAATGGTTATGTGAACGAAGAAGTCTATGTTCAACAACCATCGGGATTTATAGATGCGGATTATCTTGACCATGTTTTTAAATTGTCCAAAGCCTTGTATGGTCTCAAACACGCCCCTAGAGCTTGGTATGAGCACTTGAGTGGGTATCTCATCCAAAATGGCTTTTCATGTGGTCATATTGATACTACTTTGTTTATCAAGAAAAAAGAACATGACTTTTTACTTGTCTAAGTATATGTTGATGACATCATTTTTGGATCTACTAACGATAAACTTTCCCAAGACTTTGTTAAGATGATGCAGGATGAATTTGAGATGAGCTTGATTGGAGAAATTAAGTTTTTCTTAGAACTCCAAATCAAACAAACGATGAAAGGCATATTCATTAATCAAAGCACGTATAAATGGAATGACTGACTGCAAAGAAAAAAATACCCATGGGACAAGCCGTCAAGTTTGAAAATGATGAATAATCTGGTAATGATGTTGATCAAAAGAGCTATAGAGGTATGATTGGAGGTTAATTGTACTTAACTGCCAGTAGACCTAATATTCTACTAAGTATAGAAATTTGTGCTAAATTTCAATCTAATCCTAAAGAATCCCATTTGAAAGCTGTAAAGAATATCTTGAAATACCGCGAAGGTACTCCTAATTTAGGCTTGTGGTTTTCAAGAGACACGAGTTTTCATCTTGTTGTATATACTGATGCATACTTGTTACAATAATTTACTATTTTATTAAGTTATTTTATATAATTTTATTCCTCATTAATTTAGTGAATTAATGAATGTTTATAACCAAATAACTTTTGTCATTTATATAAAAACGGTTGAAAAACTTATTCTTTTAATTACCTTCATTAGGCAATAAATATTTTCACTAGCCTAACGGTAACTATGCGGCTATGTATCAATAGTTGCCTTTGGTTGAATTAGGAAGATCACTGACTTTCTTTTTGAGGTTAAAAATCATCCAAGTGATATTATTCCTTTCCAGTGGTGCTTTTGTGGGAAACGGAGATACTGCTTTGTGAAAAATTAGAGAAATTCTTCCCTTAATTTATTTTCTAATTATCTTCATTATAAAGTTTATATGTTCATTAGAGTCTTGGAAAACTATGGTTCGTGAGTCTAATTCACTGCACAGAAAAAGACTCGAAGGTTGTTTAACCCCGTGCAGAAGGGGGTGTATTTTTCGTAAGAAGAGCGCTATCACGTCATTTCACATGCTTTTCTAATCTTTTCTATCTGATTATTTAATTTGTTATTTTTTGTTGATTGTGTGAATCTTTAAACCTAGCAAAGTTTCCTTTTGCATCAGACTAATCTCCAACTATCTTAGGAAAAATAATTTGCTAGGATTTTGTATTAGGATGATATCTGTCTTTGGTATGATTAAAAATAATAATTTGACTTAACGTAAAAGCCCTAATATACATTCTCTAGTGCGGTATATGTAAAACTTTTGAAGTCCCTAAGCAATAGAAAAGGTCTCTCACACAATTTTGATGCTAATAGGATTGGATGGACTAAGTTTATAAATATGAAAAATGGTGATTAAATTATAGATGGTTGTTCTTTAAAAAGAACGTGCATCGTGTTTTGGAGACATTCTCCCCTCAGTAGTCATAGTTTTTCATAACAGGAAAAGAAGAGAATAATACATAGTGGTGTGTAAAAAACGTTAAATGAAGTTCCAAACTTCCAACCCTCAATTTCTAATAGTTTTTACTAAATGGAAGATAACTAGTTACAAACCGTTTATTTCGTTTCTAAGGAGACAGCACTTACATGTACATACTATGTTGATTAGTAGCAGTAAAATAATAGAAACGCCGCCAGGATTTTAGTTTTCGTATGTTACATGTGCGATGCCGTATTTTGTTCTTAGTTTCATTTCAATTGGTTTGATTTTCGCACGATCTAATGATCGCCTTGCAAGAACGAGATGATACCTTTGATGTTCCACCATATCTATGAATCAAGCCAAGGGAGAGAAGAGAAGGGTGAAGACAGAGGCCTTCAGAAGTTGGTCTTTTTATTCGCGGTGTATATTTGGTATTTGGGATATGCAATGATTTACATACCATATAATTCATATACACTTTTTGTTGTAAGAGAGACCAGGGGGTTGGATTGAGATCTCTTCTTTTTGGGTTCTTGATATTAGGCTCTGCTGTTGGGTGAGAGATTCACGAACCCACAAGACTGATGATGGGTTTGATGAAAAGAAGATTATTTGTGTCGTGGTAAAATATTGAGTGCTTCACTATTGTCGTTTATAATATTTTTTACATGTCATACTTAAAATTTTGTGCCTTACAAGAAGTCCAACCTTATGAACTATTAAAAAATTAAAAGTCCAATTTAAATACTTTGAAGCGTGGGGTTGGTTGTCTTCTTGTCTGTTTACATGATTGTTCAGTGTCTATGTAACGCCCCGATTTCTCGTTCATGGTCTGGTTGTACTGTTCGGTTTGATTCTGGTTCTGATTCCAATCATAAGGCTTGACATAGCTGGGTATTTGCTCAGGTCCAAGCATGACGTTAGAGGTTTCTCTGACTGGTGGATTGACTAAAGCTATTACGTCGTTGACGTTGGTAGCATTTATTAATTTCCGAGTTCGCGTTGTGGATAGGCGCCTCGTTGACGGCGTGTCCTCCGTTATCGTTGGTGTTGTTATTAACATTCGTGCTGGTCTGTTCCATTATGTAATTTCATGTGCTGGAATTTTTAACTATCGCATTTTCGAAATATTTTTTTTTAAAATAAATAAAGTATACTGCATGAGTCGAATATCATCTTTGCACAATCATGAATGCCAAAGCCTACAATCATGTGAAAGAGCACATGGCGATACACATTGTGTTCTCTACCTAATCTTAGTTATCTCATCGTCGTGTCCACTTTCTATCTTAACTCTCTCCTCTACTCAGACACTCTTAAAGACTCGCTTCTCATTCTAGTTGGTTCGTCTCGTAGAGTGTTCACGATGACAGTAGTCATTTATTGA
>JABCMJ010001093.1:0-50003 GCA_014822125.1 Arbutus unedo
AATATATTTAAAATTAATTTTGAGATTTAGAAAAGAAAAAATTGCTGAGATCAAGAAATATGAAGATTTTGAAAATTTAAAAGAAAATGATACTCATGAATTTCTTTTTTAAAAGATAACATCTTAAAACAACTAGAAATACTTCTTAAGAATTCCCAAAGAATAGAGTCAAGAGCTATAAATCTTCATTGTTACTATATGAGAATAAAAATATAATAGATACCCTGCGTCCGTACAATTTTTAAAACTATGTATTTTCAAAGCAGTTTTCCCAGATAAATAGTTGACTTTTTTTTTTTTGTGATTTTGCTATTTTCCCCGCAGGTACTTTGCCGCCTACATGGAAGAAAAGAACCCGGAAATCGAGGTCTACGACGTGCAATACGGCACCAAAATTAGCCAACTGAACGAGTTGGTAACCACCGTGAGAGAGAAGGTTAAAAACGAGTGTAGACCGGTCCAAAACCTTCTATTCTCTGACTGCAAACTCGGGCTGAACGACCTTCCAAACCAGTTATATGAAGTGGATTGGGACGTCGTTTTGGTTGATGGGCCGAGAGGGTACTGGCCGGATGGGCCAGGGCGGATGGCGGCGATTTTCACTGCGGGTGTGCTGGCCAGAAGCAAGAAGGGTGGAAATGGAAAGACCCATATATTTGTGCATGATTTTAATAGGGAGGTGGAGAGGGTTTCTAGTGATGAGTTTTTGTGCAAGGAGAATTTGGTGAAGGCCAAAGGTATGCTTGGCCACTTTATTGTGGAGAAAATGGAGGAGACCAGTGTCCAATTCTGTCGAAATCGCACATCCTCAGCAGCCTCTTCGTCTTAGTTTTTTTTTTTTTAAATCATGATATGGTCCACTGTATTTATTTGCACGTCACTTTGATTTTTCCATTATTTTTCTTTTGGGTTGGCAATGGCAAGATGGAATGTTGTTGAATCAAAGCAATTGTTTCAATAGTCCAAATTAAGAGTTTTTTTATCAAGCTTTGTGGGGAAATAAATTCACCTCTTTTACCTTTTTGTGAGTTGCTTATGAGAAATCCTATCATTTGCATTTTCATCCTCTACCGTTGTGTGTTTTTTTTTTTGTCTTGTACTATAATATTTGTCTTGTTGTACCCATTTTTTTTAACGAGATATCCGGACGATTTTGGATCAAATTGAAATGCTAATTAGTTCTTAGATAAATTGATGACCGGACAAATCTCTAATAATTTCAAGTATTAAGTTGTCGAGTTTCGATCACATAACGTTTAAATTTACGGTTCGTCCAGTTTATTACTCGGACAACCCTTTGCAGTTTGTTGTACCCAACTTTAGTTTAGTTGGTTATTAATGCCTGAGAGGGATTTTGTATATTCAATCTTGATAAATAAATTACATTATTATAGTATGAGGATGAGAGGTAGCTAGTTTATAGATGCAACTTAATCAATATTCTAACTTAAACTTTGATATTTTCAAAGTAATTTGATATTATTATCCTTTTAAAAATCTATATATAATCAGAGTGATTTTTGGGCCGTTGATTATTTTTTTTATAGCCACGGTCCATTTAAGTACTAGTATAGAAATTTGAAATAATATTTTAGCATCCTTGAATTATTTATAGAGTAAAAACTTAAATTAAAAAAAGGGTAAACTACTCTATTGGTCCCTAAAATTTGGACAAAGTCTCACTTTGGTCCCTATCATTCAAAATGGGTCGATTTTGACCTTCAATTTTATTTTTTGCTCCATTTAGGTCCAATCATTAACGAACTTTTGGTTTTTAAACGAAAAATTTAAATGTTGACTTATTTTAAGGGTCTTTTGGTAATTTAATATTTTTTAATATATTTTGTACTCTCTCTCTCATTTTGATCCCTATTGTGCGTTGACCATTTTCCACATTTCTCTCTCTCTCTCTCTCTCTCTATCCTATCCCCTCATCAACTCTCACACCTCATCCATTCCATCTCCACCCTCTGNNCCACTCCCTCAAAAATCTCTCCTCTTCGCCCGCCACCTCTTGTCCAACCTCTCTCTTTCTCTTCACCCACCTCCATCGCACTACCACCACCCATTGTCGCCGTTAATCTCCGACGTTGATGACCACCCAACCCTTCGAGTCTTTACAGATTATTGATGATAAATATGTTGATTTCGTATTAGACAAGGATAATTGTCTGTTTTGTTATTATTTTATAGAAAAATGTCAAAACTTTTATGATTGGTAGAGCTAAGTCATTGGTGGTTCTTTTTGCAGAAAAATGTATCAGTACTATTTCTTACTGTAACTTAATTTTTGACAATTGTTTTGGCACAATATTTTCAAAAGAAAACAAATTTGCAACTGTCCTTATCCATTGCTTAACCGTAGCATTAGCCCACAATGCAAATCATAAAAAGCTACTGTCCATTTTCCCCTTTCCCATAACACACACACACACACAAAAATCGTCTGTTGATTCTCATGGCAAGATTTTTGTTGTATTCTCATCATATGTCTCTCTCTCTCTTGTTTATCGGATAAAGCTTTCTCTATGTGAATCGTGTATTTTTTGATGGGTATATTTGCATTTTCAATGTGTTTGATTATGTGGATTTTGAAAATTTTTGGCTGATTTCTGGGTGTGATTTTGGATCACATCTATTAGGAGCTAAATCACGTCTTTGAATCGTATAAAGAACCTCGTTGATTATGTAGCGTGCAAAAACAGAGGAAGTGTGCAACCTATGAAACCTCTATGGATATTTAGAGGAATTAAAATTCTAGAAATTAAAAAACAGAGGATTGATCCCGGCGACATGTGAAAGAGTTTGTTGGAATTAAAGAACAGAGGAATTAAATAGTAGAGTTCGATCCAAACTGTGATTCTCGATTACTTCGTGATGGAAATCGACATCTTTTAGAGTATTTGTAGGAGCTGCCATGTTTATGAAATTTTGATGAGAGAGAGAGAGTATGAAATTAGTGGTGTTTGTATATACTTAATGGTGTTTTGAGAGAGACGGAATACACATGGGTCAAAGGATATAAGGATATCTACATCTGCAGTGGGATAGTTTGTCTAAGGAATAAATCTAGATGGGAGATCGCCCACGCCCCACGGTCACCTTACTTCTCATTCAAAACCCCAACAACCCATCACAATTTCAAAGGCCACAAACCCAAATCCACGTCCAATCAGTTGGGCATTGTTTCAATCAATTGGGTATTTTTTGAATCAGTTGATTTTCGCGATATTAGCGGCAGCAGACAAAATTTCTGCTCATAATTGTCGCCGCCGCATTTCAAACTACTACTCTGATTGAACCGCCAAACGACTTCGTACTCTGTTTCTCATCTGAGTTGGGAGCAGTTTACCGTCGAAGAAAAATCCAACAGTTCAATATTGCAATGGAGTTATGAAATTGAATTTATGGGATTGTAAAAAATCCAACGGTTCAATTGCAATGGAGTTTTTGATTTTATGTGTATGTATACACATATATGGACTATTTGATAGAGAGAGAGAGAATAGTGCAGAAAATAAAAAAATTACGTTACTAATTTGCCCCCGGAACAAGTCAAAATTTAACTTTTCCGTTAAAAAAATAAATGGCCGTTAACGATTGGATCTAATTTGAGCAAAAAATAAAATTGAAAGTCAAAATTGAATCATTTTGAATGGTATGGACCAAAGTGGAACTTTGCCCAAACTTCAGGGACCTAAAATAATTTATCCTCAAAAAAATAGGAGACAAAAAAGAAGAAAATACAATCGCCTATTTGTTTGAGGGTGGAATAAGGATATAAAATCACGAGGCACACAAATGATGTGTTTGTTTTGTTTATTCGGTTTGGGATTAAATATCCAAATGGATATTGTAACGCCCAATTTTTCATAACAGTAATTAAAATCTTTTAATTTAATTATTTATTCAATTGAAACGTTATATCAAAGACAATATCTTTTATTGATAAGTTAAATAACAGAAAATAGGATAAATAAGAGTTTTACAATGCAGAAGTAAAATTAACGGAAATACCCCATAGAGTTTACATTTATTTATTGAAAATAAACTAAACAGAGCTTTTAGGGATAAGGCAGTGAAACGCCATCAAGGTCTTCTTCTACAAATCCCGACTCTTCATGCTCGTATGGATGCTCTAACTGCTTCACTACATTTGGTATGAAATACCAGGGGTAGAGAAGTTGTTTCGATAAGTAATTAAACTCAGTAGGAAAAAGTCACCGAAAAACCAAACTCAAAAATACAAATATACAGCAGGATATGTAAAACATAAAAAACGACAAAGTGCATAAGTAAATTCACGTAGATTTATTATGCTCTTGTTCTTTTAAGTTTCTACGAATACCATTTCCTCCGATATTCCTTCTTATCCAACTGTCTAGTATAAAGTACTCGGTTAATATCGATAAGTCCTTACCGAGGCAAGGCAGAGACGTTCTACCTTCTACTCAAGTAAATACATACTTCTCTCTAACTAAACCCGATCGAATATGTGGCTTTGCCGAGTCAGGTACCAACGATCCTTAGCCGCTTCTCCTTTATCGGCTCAAGATCACCCAAGACAAGACCGTCACTCCTTCGAAGCCCGAAACTGTCAACGTAGATGCACCCCAAAGTCATCTCCAATCGAATACACCCATCTCCTAGTTGATGTCCTTAAGCAAGCGGGACGACGCCCGATGGGACTCAAACCCACATGGAACACAAACTTAGGATGACACCTAGAACACTAAGCACGATGACCAACAAATTGGCACGACGACCACTAATTATCCATTTTAATAACTTTTTCGCTAACTTTCTCACTTTTTCTCTACACAATTCTACTACTTATAATATTCATCCAACACCCTTCGTTGCCTTATTATAGGTGACATTCAAGTCAGTGTCCCTAACGTAAATTTTAGATTTTCACATATATCACATATCACCGTATAGTTTAACTTATTACAGTCCGATAGCACGATGGCTATTTTAACGGCACGACGGCCATATCATCACTTTATATTTTCAAAGTCAAGCAGCACGATGGCTGTAACTTTATCCGACAATAATAACTTGGGCAACATGACACCGAAACACAGAATTACCAACTTTCATCTACATCGTTCAAAATCACATGACACGTCATATAACACCGATATCTCATGCATGTTGCAATAACTCAATAACAACATAGGATCATGGTCAAAATTGATCAACCTGTTCACAGGGAATCCTATAGAGATTCGTGGACATACATAATGTGATCGTGGATATTTGTGTTGTGTGATCATGCATATAAGGGTGAATTATAGTCTAAATTTAACAACCCGGAATGTCTGAATAACAAAGTTAAATTTTCTAAATTTTACAAGCTCGCTCGAGCGGCCTAAAACTCACTCAAATAGCCTCACATATTATAAATTTTGACTTTTGGATTAAAATGTCAAAGTCTGTCATAACTCAAACAGATCGCTCAAGTGGCATATAGCGAGCCATCGTTTTCAGCAGATTCTCGATTTTAAGATTTTTGCCACAACAACTCGGTCTGAACCATAAATTATGATTCTGAACCCTAAGTATAAATTACAAATAAATACAACAACTACGCAAGCTATGGATCATTTCTCCTCTTTCAATTAGATAAAACAAACAGCGAAATAAACTAATTTCATGTTTTAATAGTGATGAACAAAAAACCCTAATATGCATTTCTAATAAAATTAAATTAATAACCTACTGTAATCCGACATTCTAAGGGTTGGAGTGATTCCCCTACCTCAATTGAAGAATCCAGTAGAGAATTGAACATCAATTTGAAAGAATTAGACAGAGTTTTGATTATTGTTTCTTTTTCCTCAAGAACACCAAGAAGAACCTCACAATACTCTCTAGTTTACGAAATTTAGGTGTAAGGTTATTAGGATTAAGGCATAGTTTATATAGAGAATGAATAAGAAATTCTACATCAATTCTAAATTAAATATATTATTCATGGCCATGAATTTTTCGCATATGGAATTTTACCATGAATACCAATAATCTACATAAAAATTCTAAATTAATCCAATTAATTGTCTTGAAGTTGAAAGAATTCTATGTAAATCAAATCAAAAGCCATAAAATTCTAATTTTACTTTTAGTAAAAACCCTAGGATTCCTTTTGAGCATTGAAGAAGAAGATAAAAGAATATTTCGGTGTAATGTGTTCTGCAATAACTTCAATGCATTATCAATCTCAACTGTTCATTGAAAATTACATATAACGACTAAGTTAACAATAACAAATAATTAAAATAATTTTTTAACTTAATTTATTTTATTTAAATTACAAATTGTTACAATTTATCCCTCTTAAATAATTTCGTCCTCGAAATTCCATGAATTGGACTGCGTTGACAATCTGATACCAGGTTTTCTCGTTGTTCAATCAGATTGATGCTTCCTACCATGAAGTACTTGATCGAATAGATCCATGGTCAATTAGCTTTGGAAGTTGGGTTTCTACATTCGAAGAATCGTGCACGAACAAAGCCTTCGCCCCTGAACTCTAAAAAATTCTTGAACACTCATTCAACCACACACACACACACACACTCTCTCTCTCTCTAAAGCTTTTGATTTTCATAATTTTGTGTATGAAAATAATCAATTAGCTAGGTTTAAGTTGGGATTTAACCTCATATATGCATAATCAAGACCATTGTAATAATCCAATATTTTAGCATTTAGTAAATTACTTTCATTAGTATGCCAAACGAACGAATCGAAATATGAGTGCACATGCGAGGAACGTTGAAATGAGATGTACCGAATAATTCTTTTTATTTTATTTTATTTTTATGTCATGAATGCACACTATGGTCAATGAACATTTCAAAACTTGGGCATTAAGTTTATGAACCTAACTCTTTGTTATCTCCTACACCCTTTGATTCTCTAAAAAAAAATTAATAAAATCATATTTTATGTCCATATCTCAGCTAATATCCATCCTATTCTCGCATTTCCGTGCAAAACCCATAAGTCATTTTTGTTTCCAAGAAACCCTATCTTATTGATTTTGATTCCAACTCCTTGATTACTTCAAAATCACTTGAATTCTACTTGATTCATTTGGAAATCATGAACCCTTGAATTCCATTACCTCATGTTTTGGCTAGATTCACAGCCAACTTTTGGCTAGTCTTAAATTAATATTATCTTAGCCAACTTAGGCCTATATATGTACATAACCCAAATGCATTTTCATTTTCTTCACATCACAACTCACGCACATATAGTATTAGAGAAAGAGTTTGGGTTTTGAAGTTAACGACAAGAGAGATCAGATTAAGTTTGCCAAGAAAAGAAGGCCACTGCCGAGGCCAATTTTCACCGTACCATACTCTAATCGCAACCGAATCATGCATTATAGGTAGCATTTACTACCTTCAACTATCGATTTGCATGATTTTGTATTTATTGCGTTCAATTTTAACAAGAGACACTCACTTGTACATGCATGCACTTTTATTGCGTTGTGATTATGTGAGAGCATAAATATCAAGTTGACCTTATTTTGCTTAAATTATGTCATTATACTGTTATATAATTTTATTGTGCTGATGAGATTTTGGATGAAAGTTATTGTTTGTGAAAATATAACATGATAAGATAAGATGTTGTTATGTTGCTTTATTATTGGAAATTATGGAAGAAAGTTATGATATTGTTGAGATTCTGAACGTAATAAAGTTCTATTGAGATTCTGACTAGTTTAAATTACAGTTGTTATACTGCATGAGTTTTGTGTGAACTATGTGATAAGTAGGATTTGTATGGGTGTCGATCGAAGTGCTGGATGGTCTAGATGTGTTGAACTGTATCTGTTGGGGTACTGAACGATCTTGATTCGTTGAAAAGTACTTGATCAGGGTGTTGAATGGTCCGAATTTGTTGATCTGTACATGAGGTGTTGGATGATTATGACACGTTGAACTATACTCTTTATAGTACTTGACGGATCTTGATTCGTTGAACTGTACTCGGAGTGCTGGATGGTCTTGGACATTGAACTGTACCCGAACTCCTACAATGGTTCGAAGGTTAAGTTTGGGCTTGTTTTTCCCGAGGAAGAAACTTTGGAAACGCTAATTGACGAATCATAATTAACCTATGTGCTATTATCAATTGTTTCTTTCTTTTCGATATCTACTTTATTGTGCATATCTTTGGATTGTTATTCGGGTAGTATTTTCTACTGAGTGTCACAATTTATGGAGCAATTTATCTGCCCCTGACAATATTTCATGCAAGATGTAGAATAATACCTGGAGATGCCACCAAGCAAGAAGAGCCGGGCGATGAAGACGAAGAAATTTAGCAAGACCTAGTTGTCATTCTTTTAGAAGTTTTGAATTTTAAAAATTTGTCTTTGATGTATACCCGCAAGGGCATATATGTCGATTCAATTATAATTCTACTATTTTTTGTGTGTGTTTATAAATAGGGCTAATTTAGACATTTCTTTTAAAATATTTTTTGTTATTCAACAAATAATTTTAAAAGGGCCTTTTATTAACGTCTCCGGAAATCAGGGCATTACAACCATAATCATTAGTTAATACGAAAAACGAAATTCCTCTATCCACGACCATCAATATAGTAGTTTTTTGTTTCCAAAATTCGAATAGGTCGTTCAAGTGACCTCAGCTCGCTTGAGTCGACTCTCAAAAGTTCGGTCGCTCAAGCAGACTAGGGCTCACTCGAGTAAACTCTAAATTTCCAAAGTCCGAATTTAAATTGCAGAATTTAATATGGTTATTGAAAATTTAATTAAAAATTTGAGTTATTACAAAATTTATTATTAAAATTTTAAGAAAAATATAGGCTGGCATAATGAAATATTTTTCATTTAATTTTACAAGTTCTATGCGTATTTCTAGTATGTATAGAAATGAGGGAGATCGAGACTATTATATCTCCTCACAAGGAGATAGGTAATCCGGATTGTTATATTTCCCTCCTCAACTTCGTCACAAATACCTAATGAGTTATGTATCAATTTCTGATCATTAGGTGTTTGTGAGGAGGTTGAGGAGAAAAATATAACATTCTAGATTACCTATCTCCGTGCAAGGATATATAATTATGGGAGATTCGGTCAAAAGTCCATACAGGTGAAAGTCCTTTTGGCACATAAGTTTCAAAAATACCCTTTTAATAAACACACGATAACATTATCTATTCATTAGCTATAAAAACGATGATTTCATTAGATAAAGTTACATGTTAGTATTTATCAGTTAATATTATCTGTCACTTTTAACAGATACCTTAACAAATAACTTTATCTGTTTTATTAGATCACTATATCTGTTAGTGTTTATTAATCAATATTTCTGTCGATTCAAACAAATACTTTAACAAATAACGTTATCTGTTAGTTTTCAAAGTAATAATATTATCAGATAAAATTATATGTGTTATGTTTTTTAATTTGACTAATAGATATATCATACTAATATATAATGTTATCTGACTCGTCTATTAAGAAAATAAATTTATTTTTTAATTTTGAAACGATAATTTTATTAGATAAAATTACCTGTTAGTGTTTATCAATTAATATCATCTGTCGCTTTTAACAGATCACCTTAACAAATAACATTATTTGATAATTTTCGAAGTAATAATGTTATGAGATAAAGTTATCTCTTTGCATTGATCAGGAGTAAATCCGTCTATAAAAAAATCTCATGCATTAAAATTTCTCAAATAATAGATCCCGACTCATAAATTAAATTAATATGTTTTTAATTGGCCAAATCAGCCCAGATTTATTTTCTTGGTTGGTGTTTGTGAGGAGTTGAGGAAGAGACTATGATATTTAAGCTGAATAGACTGGAACTCCGAATTAATTATCCGTCCATCCCTCGTTTGGTTGGTGTTTGTGAGGAGTTGAGAAAGAGACTATAATATCTGGCCAAATTACATATCTCCTGTTGGAGAATAAAATAGGTCGAGGCTCCCCATATCCCTACCTGTCTTTCTTCTTAGCCGCCCTTTCTAGTTACAAAAATGTCAATTGTCTTTTTAAATTCATTATTCACCTCCTACCAACTACCAAACAAACTAATATATATATATATATATATATATCTCCCTTTCTATACAATTCTATCATGATTCATTATTAAGTACCATTAATTCATCTCTCATTCTATCATATTTATCATTCGATTTTATGCTATCAAGATGCTATATCTCTTAAAATTAATCCCTTTAAGAAATGACCCGTAATTAGAGGCTGTAGCATAGCTTGGTCTATGGCAACACTTAAACTCTTAACCTCAATAAGGATTGTAAACAGTGATAATGTTGATCATCTGTTTAAATGAAGATAATTATGATCTTTTCTTTTATAACTCAGCTCAGCTTAAAAATACCTTCACTATTTTTAAAAAAATAATTAATCTCATTGTTAACTAATGAGAGATCCAATTAAAATCAAGACAAAATCATGTATAAATTGAATTTATAAAAGTTGAGAATAACTGAGATGTTCGAAACGTTAGACATTAAGAAAGAGTAATCCCCAAGTCCCCGTCCTTAATTATCAAGTCAACTCTTCGGAAAAGTTTAATTAAAATAGGTGACAAATGAGAAGAAATTAAGTGAATGGGTATTGGTCCACATGGATAAGAATAGTTTCAATATATTCTAGGGTTGATGATCCTTTGACTGTTAGAGATGAGCTGTTTGTTGGATTGGATCTAATAGCTAGAACAGAATCATGGTCCAAGAGGAGGAGAGAACCTTTGGAATTGGATGGAGAATTGCGTAAACGAAGGACACGGTGTTGTGCGCTACGTACGGATAAGGGGGAGATATTATTTCACAAAAACAAAGTAGACCGGAGAATGGCTCCCAAAAGAATAAATCTGGACCGTCCTTAATAGATTCTTATTTTTGTTTAGAGCATCTCCAACTCACTAGTTAAATAATCCCTTTCAGTTAAAATAACTATTTAAAATCAATTTTGAGTTTTCCAACCCACTCTTTATCCCACTAGGCATTTTGCATTTATGCTGGCTACATTTAACGAGCACTACCTGCTAGCTATGTATGGGTGAAGGATGAAAAGTGCAGTTTTCTTTGAGTGTCCATTTGGACAGTAGTATTTATTAAAATTTATTTTTGTTCTTATGTGCAATTTTTTGTTTTTCATCAACTTTTTGTGATTTATTAGTTCATCTCAATAAGAACTTTCAGAAAAATTATAAATTATGGGCCAAATTTAAAAAAAATTTAGAAAAGACAAAAATAAATCAAAAATAGAGTTTTTTTAACTTATTTGTCGTCTTTAGTGATATTTTTTTACTTTTGGACATAATTTTATACTTTTTTAGATTCATTTCATCAAGACAGATCAATAACTACAAATATTGAGGTCAAAACAACAAATGCAAAAAAAAAAGTGAATAAAGACAAAAAATAAATTTGGCCAAATAGACCCTTTTCAGTGTGTTTTCTTTGAAAAGTAAATTTTCACTATACGAAATATGCTAATATTTTTAAAAATTGGTTAGTTAATTAGGATGATAAAAAAAATAAAAAGTAGGGTTGGTTAAGATAGATAAAAAATGGATAGGCAAAATAGAAATTATTCTTTTTTTATACTTTTAACTATGTAAAATAAAAAGTGTGGTTGGAGATGTTTTTATAGGATAAAATGCAGTGACCTCCCTTAGCATTACTAAGTTGCAGACAAATATAGAAGAAATCTTCTCTGAGATTTTGAAAAATGTAATGATCACTCATATTTTTGAAGATATTCAATCGTTACCCCCTCTAACTAATTTTTGTTAATTATGAATGAAATTTACTAATGTCAACCGGGATAATTTCATAAATTTTGAGAATACTCCTCTAATGTCTATAAAAATCATAGCGTCTATAAAAATACCATTAACTTGCCCTTTGCTCTCTTTATGTACAAATAACCTCTCTCCCTCCCAATCAACTCATAGTACGGTATGAAAAATTATAACCATAATTATTTTTATTTTGTAAATGCGTTCATTGATTTTTTTTTAAATTAATATTAATTTTTTTGAGAAAAAAATTGACTGACAAAGATTAATGACTCGTTGCGCAAATTGATTTCTAGTCTATTCTCTAATTAGAAATTAAACTTCAAATTATTAGTAATATAGATTAGAAGTATAAAAATTATGTTCAAAAGTTACAAAAATTCACTAAAGACTTTGATATAAGTCAAAGGGACTATATATTTAAATTTTTTTTCTTGAACTCTTTTTAAATTCAGTTCATAGTTTTAAATTTTTTTTAAAAATTACTTATCAAGACGAATTAATAATTCACAAAAATTTGATGCAAAATAAAAAATTACAAAAAATAATCCAAAAAAAATTAGTTACTCTATTTTTTTTTGTCTTTACTCAATCTTTTTGTATTCTTAATTTTGTATCTAATTTCTATAAATTATCGGTTCATCTTGACAAAAGAAATCTAAAAATTTAAAATTTATGTTAAAAAATGTGTTTAAAAAGTTTATTAAAGATGAAAATAATCAAAATGAACAAATTTTTTAAATTATTTTGTAATAAGTTTTAAATAAGGAGAAAAAATATTTTTTTATAATTTTTATTTTTGCATCAATATTTTGTGAATTATAGGTTTGTCTCGATAAGAACTTTTAAAAAAGTATAAAATTATATCCAAAAGTTAAAAATTTCAAAAAAGACAAGATGTTTTAGAAAAATTATAAAATACTAAATGAATGTTTTTGAATTATTGGTTTATCTCGATGAGATGTTTCAGTAAAAAATATGAACTAAATTTTAAAAACAATTAAGAAAAATTCAAAATAATCTACAAAAATCTATTCGTTCGGATTGTTTTCATATTTAGTGAATTTTTTAAAACTTTTTTAGACATATTTTTGTATTTTTTAAATTTCTTTCGTTAAGAAGAATTAATAATCTACAAAAATTAAATACAAAGCTAACGAATATAGAAAATTTGAATAAAGACAAAAAAAATAGAGTAATTATTTTTGTAATTTTTTATTTTGCATCAAGTTTTTGTGGATTATGGTTCTTCTGAATAAGAAGTTTCAGAAAAATTACAAATTACAAAATAAATTTGAAAAAAGTTTTAAAATGATAAAAATAATTTAAAAGCATGGTTTGTTTTTACTTATTTTTTGTTTTTAGTAGTTAATTTTTGTAACTTTTGGACTTAACTTTTATACTTCTAATATGTATAATCAATAACATGAAATTTTCTCGTGAGACAACTTGCTAGAAATTATATTGTGCAACGAGTAATTTATCTTTGTCAATCAATTTTCTTTTTTAAAAAAAAATTGATATCTATTTCAAAAAATCAATGACCGCATCTATAAAATAAGAAAATTAAGGGAGAAATCTTGCATATCGTAATACAAGATAAGAAGGGAGAGAAATTTTGTGTGCATTGAATGAGGAGAGGGCAAGTTAATGATGTTTTTATATACATAAGAAGACTAGCACTATCAGGAGAAGAAGTTTCACTTCTAAAGCCAGGGATGGGCACAACTGATCATGAGCTCGGTTTGGCCTCTGGATTGACCAACGGTTAATATGTTTTCCAATCCAACCAAAGCCCTTTGGGTCAACGCATGACCAGCCGACTGATCATGCGCGTCACCGATCATCAAGCTTCCACCTAGATATCTTATCTAGACTACACGAAGATTGTAGAGCAAGGGGGTGCTACACGTTTGCCTTTGATTGCTCGAGTGATCTTGGAGATGGCGCTCAAAGTCGTTGAAACGACCTTCCTATCTAAGATAGAATGTGTACACTAATGGTGACAATCTGATCGCCTTGAATTGCTCATCTCCTCAACATATTAAAACATACTTCCGATCATAAGATCATGTACGCTTTCATCTCTACTGTGAATACAAACCCCATTATCCTACTTGCACGCAATCTAACCTGATCGTCGGAAGATCTTTGACCGGATAACGACCCCCTCCCCCCTAGCCAACGGACTTGTGTACAGTAACCAGAAGCATGAGCTTGGTGCAGGTTATTAGTTTTCGACATCATCAACTTTAATTATTTAGTACAATATATCCGGCAACGTCATTGTCACTACTGCTTTCGACCACTGCCAGTAATTTTTTTTACTACTTGGTTAACCGGAGACATTTGCTAAAAACTACACAAAATATAACAAATAAATTTATCTATTTAAGATTGATTTTATCTGTTATAAATTGAACATATAAATTTTATCTGTTAAAAATTAGACAGAGAAATTCATTTGTTGGTGTTGAAAATTGATCATAAATTTATTTATTGAAATTTGAACTACTAAAAATTTATTTGTTCAAATTTTAACAGAAAAAATAATAGATAAAATTTACTGTTGGTTATCCATTATTTGAGGTTGCAATCAATAATAATAAGGATTTCTTTTAATTTGGTATAATAAACATTAAAAATTAAAACTTAGGACTTACGGTATTGAAAAAATCTCCTACGTGGACGGATGCTAAAAAGCCTGAGCAAGTTTTATGATTCAGAAAATAAAAAAAGGGCAAAAAAAGGCCCTGCAATTTTGATGGCGGTGCACATGCACAGACGGTTCGGCGTGGGCGATCAAACTTCAATGCCGCCGACTGACTCAATGTTTTAACCGCTTTCTATTTTGGAAACTGCAACTATATGTAGGATTCCTTATATGATACTACTTCGGCGTATACTTTTATAACATGAGTTATCACAATTTATAGATTACCATACTTTTAGAATGAGTTCACGTACACATCAAATAGTATATTATATTTATGAGACATGTCATTCTAAATATAGAGTGTAAAAATAAATCTCATAAATTTTAATTATGTGTTCAAATTAATAAATCTTATGAGTTGTGTGACATGTCACGTAGACATTATATATAACTTAATGTATAAAATGATGTATTTATAATATCATTGCTCATACTTTTGTAACATAAGTTATCACAACATATAGATTAACTGTTATCTTTCAATAATATTTACCTTCATGTTCTATCTAAAGAATTTATTAATATATAATTTGTTAAGAGTAGTATTTTAAATAACAAATGGTAATTCAAGAGAGTTAATAATTAGTGGCATCTTGAACTAGGCAAATGCCAAAAGGTAGCACAAGTTAAAAACTTTTAATAACATCTCATTAAAAAAAAAGTCAATAATATTTTAACTGACAAAAATAACCATGACTTTTCACTTTTTTTAAAATAACTTTTCAACTTTATGAAACTAAAAAAGAAGAAAATTACTTACCATAAAAAAGACTGCTAAACTTTTCTTCTCTCCACACTTTTTCTCCTTCAACAAGTGTTTATATTCCGCAAGAAATTTACAAATAAAGAAAATGTCTAAATACGATAAAACCCCAATTACTTGGAAATCGAGGGTGATGTATTATCCTATTTTATTTGAATATCAACATTTTAGGTATAGTATTTTGTTACTTCATTTTTCTAATAAATTAAAATTGTTTATTTATCTATAAAAATTGATAGCGTCTTAAATATTTTGAACCTAAAACTTATGAGGGAATATATAAGAGCATTCACATCAATTTTTTCTATTTTTTGGACCAAATTAGGGAGGAATTTTCACTTTTCTACTTTAGAGAACTATATTTTCTAATGTCTCTCTTGCATCAGATTCTCTAAATAAAATAAATAGTAACCAGTTTTAATTTTGCATTCACAAAATATGAAAGACATCCAAAAAGCCTGATATAAAATATATTTAAAAGAATTACTCTTCCAAATAAAAAAAAACTCAAAAGAGATTAATATGGATGCACTATGATTAACTCCTTGAAAGTATGAATACAGACTATCTGATAGACATATAATTTATTGCAACTTAATAAATGGGCAGAAACCATTGAAGAATTGCATGGTTTTCCTTTGTTGATCATGGACATTAATAATCCATCCAACCAATGCAACATGACATGGAGGTGATGATGAATCTCATTATTAGCAGGCTTCCTAGATTGGAGGGTCTCTGACTGACGGTTGGGAGAAAATAGTGTCCTGTAAATCGGACCTCTCTCTTGGATTGCTCTACCTATCCTAATCCTATATCGGGACTTGCACCATAACTAGAGGCCAAACTCAAACCTATAGGGGCACTTCACTTGGGGGAACCTCTTCTTTGCTGGAATCCTCAACACAACAAAGACATGGGTGATTCCGGTTGTTAATACTCAACTGGGCTCAGGTCTCTTTGATGACTCTATAAATTTTGAAAAAGTCTAGCAACAAAAATATTTTGTGTACATTTAGACACAAATATGTTCAAAATTACTAGATGTGTACAAGTTCTTTCGTAATTATGTGAGTCACACGTATTCTAAACACATCTATATCCAAATACGAACGGAACATATGCGTTCTAGACTTTTCGGTACAGTTAAATAAGAGCCCAAAATTCTTGAAAGAGAAATGATTTGGTGTCGGTGCGTAGAGGCCCTTGCGAGAGTAAATTAATTTTTGGAGAAAAATGAAGACGAAGAATTAACTTTAGTTAGAAAGGGAGATGCAATTATAACTTAACATCACAATTCTAATTATTCTTTTAATTACACGAGTCATGGCCTGCATGTGGTATGAACTTTTTTTTATTAACTCCGAATTCGGATTAGGAACGAATCTCCTAGAATTTGTGTAGGATCCTTGTAATAGTTATTTCCCACTCTGGGAGTTCAGTTTATGGCAACAAATATTAATTGTTGATCGACACCCTCATTAAATAATTTAGTTTAAATAAATTAGACTAACTTATTGATTTTCAAATTACTTTATTATTTAATATTTTATTAATACAATCAAGCTAAATAGTCATCAATAATCAAGATACAAATTTTAGGGTGTCCTCATGACTAGCAGATAGCTCTTTTTTTTTTTTTTAAAGGACAAATAGCTAAGTTGAACCCTTTTGAAATTAGAGTTTGTATGGGAAAACAAATCAAATTGGATCACCCTTATTGTTATTTGGGGGGAATAGGGATGGTAACGGGACAAATCGGGGGTAAATTTGACTATCCCTACTTCTATGTCGGAATTCAAAATCTGCTTCCATCCTCACTCCGTGTTTTGAATGGGAAATGAACTCTACTCTCTATTCCCTCCCCGAACGGGGATCAGAAATCCCCGCCCCGCCCCATTTTTTAAATAAAAAATTAATTCAACTCATATAAAAATAACAAGACTAATAAATTATTAGAGTTTAGAGTTTACAATAACAAGACTAATTCATAGCATAATATAGTATTAAATACCACAAAACAAAAGAAGTGAAGATCTATTGAAGACCCATTTCAAAAACAAAATTTATTAAAGATTAATACATAAAATAACATAGAATTTAAATTGAAGACTAATACATAACATTAATATTTTGAAGATCTAGCTTGACATTAAAAAATACTCTAAACTCTATTTAAGAAAAAAAAAGAATGATAAAGAAGTTAAAAAGTAAAATTGTAAATACTTATATGAAATGGGTTAAAAAGTAAAAGTAATATCTATTTAATAATTATTTTAAAATAAATTGAGACACAGAACGGAAACAGAGCGGATGTACTAAGATTCGCCTCAGACCCATTTTCTATTTTTTCCCAACTTTTACTTTCAAATACAATCCGATTTTCAAATAAATTTTCGAAACTCTAATTTAAATGGAGCAGGAAGCAAGAAAAAGAAGCCAGAAAATGAAACGAATCAGATCAAATCGAACGAAATTGTCATCTAACACCGTGTGAACAGTTGGGATATTTTGGTTTATCTTATTCTGTGGCCACCAACGACCCACCAGGTCACGAGGTAACTGCCCCGACTTCTCGGGTTAGGTCCTAACAAAGACGGACACACTGTCTCTCTCTCTTAAGGGTCAAGGCATACTGCACGTTAACTCCATTGCTCGTCTCCCCGCCTATATAAAGCTCAAGCTACCTCCAATTCTTCCAACCCTCTCTATAAACAATCCCCAAATTTTTTCTCTCTCTAATCGACACATCCGAAATTCTCCAGTCTATTTTGGTCCCCCCCCCCCCCCCCCCCCCCAAAAAAAAAAAATCAACCATGGCCACGGCCATAACTACCATTCTCTTCCTCTTAACTACCATTCCCTTCCTCTTCTTCGCTTCCCTATGCTATGCAAAAGACATGTCTATCATCGATTACAACAACAAACAATACAATCAAAAGCCAGATTCGAAAAACGACGAGGAAGTGATGGGTATTTACAGAGAGTGGATGGTGAAGCATGGCAAGGCCTACAACGGGTTAGGGGAGAGAGAGAGGAAGTTTGAAGTTTTTAAGGATAATTTGAGGTTTATTGAAGAGCATAACTCCATGAACCGGACCTATAAGGTTGGGTTAAACCGGTTTGCTGACCTCACGAATGAGGAATACCGGTCTATGTATTTGGGTGCGAAAACAGATGCGAAGCGGCGGTTTGTGAAGGCGAAGAGCGGGAGCCAGAGGTATGCGGTTGTAGAAGGTGAGAAGCTGCCGGAATCTGTTGATTGGAGGGAGAGAGGTGCTGTTGCTCCGGTTAAGGATCAAGGGAGTTGTGGTAAGCTTCACCCTTGCTTTTTTTTTCATTGCACACCAAGGCAAAATAATTTAACTTTTTTGGGTTTTTACTTACCCTTTTGGGTTTTTCTTCAATATAAGAAAAATTACAAGGATAAGCCAAAATGTTTAGGGAAGATGAAAACAACTTGGTGGAGTAAAAGAAAAAATATATTTAGGTTGGAGAGAGTATGAACAAGGATGTCTCTAAGAGCAAGAGGAAAGGGGAGGAAAAAAACAAGAATGTTGACTTGAAGTTGGGTTGTTGACTGTTTGGTGATAGACTGATGGCACGGACGCCTGTGAGTGTAAGGTTTGGACTCTGTTGAATCATACTCTCAATGTATAGCCTTAGGCCATCTAATGGTCAAGGTGGCATTTTTAATGCTTAAGTTCATGAATCTTTTTTGAAATTACAAAAATCACTATTGTAGGCCCCCTTTTCTTCAATTTCCAAGGATCAATATCATACTAATTTTTATTAAGTTTGAATTAATTTTTTAAATTAAATTATTTATATTGACAAAAACCAGATTCTATTTCTAAATACAAAAATAACAAAGAAAGTGAGTATTGATGGCAAAAGCGGATTGAAAATTGGGTTTTGAGTTTTGACCAAAACAACCCATTTGACCTTTTCTTTGGACCAATGAAAATGAAACGCTCATTCACTTCTTCTTTCTCTAATTTCAACCAGGGAGTTGCTGGGCATTCTCGACGGTTGCTGCGGTGGAAGGCGTAAACCAGATCGCCACCGGCGAATTGGTCCAACTCTCCGAGCAAGAACTCGTAGACTGTGACAAAACCTACAACGCCGGTTGCAATGGAGGACTCATGGACTACGCCTTCCAATTCATCATGGATAACGGCGGCATCGACACCGAAGCCGATTACCCTTACCTTGGCCTTGACGCCAACTGCGACCCCACTCGAGTCAGTTACAATCATCTGCTTATTTTACCATTTACTTATTTTCCGGCATCTCCATATATTCTGTAATATTCAAATTTTGGTTTGAATTGTTGTTGCAGGAGAATGCTAAGGTTGTAAGCATCGATGGTTACGAAGATGCGCCGCCCTACAACGAGAAGGCATTGAAAAAAGCCGTGGCTCACCAACCAATCAGCGTTGCCATTGAAGCCTCCGGCAGGGAATTTCAACTCTACCTATCGGTATTTAGAACCCACCTTCTTTGCGTCTAATTTCTTGTTTATCTGGTCAATAATTTGTTTTATTTGTTTCAAAAATTATACAAATGTGTATTCACACAAACATATAACATATACATATATTAGTTTGGAAGAATTTAGGCTTTTTACATACTTTGTATTTTAAGTAAGTAAGAATAGCAATAGGAATGTACAGCGGCAACTTCCAAAGTCTACTTTGTTTGTTTGGGTAGCTATTGAGCTGAAGCGAAAGAAATTGAATTATGTTAGTTTTATTCACAGTATTTCGAAGGTGCAGGGTGAACTTGTTTCGTGGATTTATGTAGCATTTTGAGGAGGGAAAAGAAAAGGAAAGGGATTTTTGAAGCTAATTATTTCTATCTTTTCCTTCTACTTTTGTTTTCCAGCCACAAATCCGTACCCATAGTCTTGACTCGAGCGCGACATTATTGTGTTGTCTGGATCTCTGTTAAGTGAATATGAGTTTCTTAGTTACTTTAAGAGATGTAAGTTTGCACTTGGATTATGGGTTTGTGTAGGGATGTCTATCAAAATACGTAATACTTTCTTTTTACTTCATTAATCTTGTTGAGATTAAAGTTCATAGAGTTTCCATTGTTACAACTACGTATTTTGAAGTCTTGACGCTTATACTTTCTTTAGGCTGTGTTGTCATGTCGAATTTGCAAAAAAGAGTATTTATGGAGGGAAAGGAAAATGTATGGGAAAGATAGAAGCAAGGAAGCGCAATTAGGATTATCTTGTTCCCGTATCATTTTACTTTTGCCTTGGAAAATCCCTCCACAAATCTGTGATCCAAGCACTACCTTATGCGATTGAATTTAATCAATGTGTTTTCCTTTGAACATAAGTTTTGCGATAGGATATTAACTCATCAGTTTCTTTCTCAAAAATCTATCTCAGGGCGTATTCACCGGTGAATGTGGGTCGGCCTTGGACCACGGTGTTGCTGTTGTTGGTTATGGCACGGAAAATGGTGTGGATTACTGGATTGTGAGGAACTCGTGGGGAAATAGCTGGGGTGAGAATGGATACATCAGGATGGAGCGTAGCGTGGCTCATACCTTTACTGGCAAGTGTGGAATCGCAATGCAGTCTTCTTACCCGATCAAGACTGGCCAAAACCCTTCCAAGCCTTACTCGGCTTATGGAGATGCAGGAATTGGGATTAGCAGTGCTTGAACTGTCTTGAAAACCAGGCAGTGCAGTGAAAAGGGAAAGGGTGGAGAGGTGGAAGCAATAACTCTGTGGGCTTTGAATTGATTAGTGTTTGCCCTCGTTTCGTAATGGGTCTAAGTCACCAATGGACGAAGGGCCTCTTGATGTTCATTCGGATGATCCTTCATGTACATAATGCTTCACTCATTTGAACTGTGTCTGCAGACGAACCAATATTGTTGGAATGCACTTTCATACTCCTATTTCTGTCTATCCTTCTGTTGCCAGTTACTATCTCAGTTATTATTAATGAACACTTCCTGTGGGTTTCTGGGTTCTAAGTCCTTCCATGTCAAAATGCATCATGCAAGTAGACTTATTGGATAAATTATCGTCGTCATTGTTTAACCTAGTATTTATTTTCCCTTGAGAACTTAAATTACACTTTTGTGAAGAAACTAACCTGTTATGTAACGAACTAAACGTTGGTAACGAAACTCAAAATCATATAGACATAATACATAGCTAGCAGATTTGCTCAAACATTTGGTGCTCAATACGTTGCAATTTCTTGTGAGGTAATTGTTGGTCGAGCTGGTTGATGGTCGCCCCTTCTTGGTACTATTGTGGTTGCAGCTTATGTAGCTTAAAATTTGAATTCTCTGAAGCATTTACTAGTTTAATAAGGTGTCCGGGCCTTGGTTTTTGGTTTTGACCCTTGTGCTTGAAAGTCTGATCTCTAAATTGATGGGTTTTCGATTGTTTTTTGTAAGCTGAATTCAAAATTTCTTGTTTGTAGTTGAAACAGTCATTTGAAGAAATGGGTAACTTCCAAATCCTTTGAAGGCATTTTCAAGCATGTAAACAGCTGCTTAGGTTTTTTGTTTTTGATCAGAGCAACTGATTAGTGTGTCAAAGCCTATTTCAGTTGGCAGTTCAATCCAACACAGCAAGAAATAGAAATACTAGCTTTCGTTACAGTTTCCCTATAGGTCAGAGTAACCATTCTTGGACATGTGGAAACAGCTTTTGTTTAATACTAGCGTTGGGTATGCACTTGCTAAATTTTCTCACTTATCATGGTCCTATCAATTTTATTCACATGGCATTTTTCGCAAACTGAAAAACAGCATATAAAGGACTCTCTATTAGCTCGGATCAATGGCAGTCAAGAGAGTAGCAACTGGTGGAAGCAGATAGACAAACTTTCTTCAGATAGAACTGAAATTAAAATTGACCGAGCTGAGCTAAAGTGCAGATATTAGGGCTCTTACAAATAGACAAGAACATGGTTTACAGTATAATTCAAACAGAAGAGCTAGGGTTTTAAAATTTTGAGCACGCTTCCGGAAATAAATTTCAACCAGCTAAGACTTGCTATTAACACTCGAAAAATTTTCAAGATAAATGGAGAATGGTCCCACTTAAAATTCATTCTCCTTTGACAATGAAATGTGGTTTTCACAAAAAATTTCGCTGCTGAATTACAAGGATTACCACACTCCAGATGAGTTGTGATGACATCGGGTCTCAGTAACAAACAAAATAGCAGATGACACTTGAGACGCATCGGTCTTTAAGGTTGTCACTAATTGCTCGAAAGTGCATGCACATGAGGGTGCTTAAACCAGCTTATTTGTATGATAGATTTTATATATTATATATTTGTAATTAAAAAATGATTATTTGAACTTACACGTTTGGTTATTTTTTTAGTTTTTACATTAATTGTATCAACGGAAGGTACATGTATATTATTATTTGGCCTAAATTAACTAGATTAATTTTTTTGTGGTTTTTTTATTTTTGTCATTATTTTGTAGGTAATTTAAATCAGGATCCTATTAGCCCAAATATTGTAGGTTTTCATCTCATCCACTTTTTGAAGTTATGTTTTCATCTATTTTTACATGGTTTGATATTTTTGCCATTACTTTTGAGTGTTAGATTACCCTTTCATCATCTCTTAAGTGAAAACATATAATTTCTAATTTAGTAGGTTTAAAATTATAGTAGTAATTAGGCTTGAAATGTGGAATCAAATATAATAAATACTTTTCAATGAATTTTGAGAATATCACCAGAATCGAAAAAATACTTACTGGAATCTTCAAAAAAATACCGAAATATGTTAATGAAATCTGTTTTAGTAACCTTTGTTACGAAAATTAGGATCTAAGAAATCATATCTTTTTTATTTCGTTTCGTTGAAATCTATTAATATACCACTTCCATGAAATTTGTTTTAGTAATTCACAGGAATCTTGAGAATATTACCGAAGATTTTTTTATCCTTGCAAGAAATCATATCTTTTTTATTTCTTTACGTTTCTAAATCCAAATTTCTTATATTCGTCATTCTGTATGACATAGACTTGTTAATTTTCTATTTTTTTCATCGGAATCTAAGTATTGCGAGTTAGAATGAGAGATTCCATTGTTAAGCCTAAATAATATGTACCGAAGATAGTTCAGATTTCACGGTGAGTGAAGTTTATTTTATTGTTGTTCCTATTTGTAGTGTCTGTTTATGATGACATTGGTCGAACATTATACGATGAATTTTACAGAAATTTACCATAATTTGCAAATCTACCATCGTAAAAAAAAAGGGATATTTTGGAGTTACAAAAATTTAACATGATTTGCAAATTTACTATCACAAAAGAACAAAATATGTTGGAGTTGCGGATATTTACCATGATCTGCAAATTTTACCATCGTAAAAAAATAAGATATTTTGAAGTTGTAGAAATTTACCATGATTTACAAATTTACCATCGCAAAAGAATAAAATATTTTGCAGTGAGTTAGGATGAGAGATTTCTGGGCTAATAGGAAATATTTTCTTCAAATCTTGATAATGATCTCATGTTTTGCTTGGTGTACGAACCGACACGCTAATGAAAATTTAGTATTCATTTTTTTAAGAGTTGAGTGCTTGAATTGTGCAATTTTTAAAATTTAGGGTAATTTGAGTATTTTTTAAAATAAAAGACCAAAATATAACTTTTAAAGTGGACGAGATGAAAAACTAGTAAACACTTATATATGACCAAAAAAATAAGTGCCCCATGATATTACCCCATAATGACACATTTTGTTCCTAATTCTAAGGAAACTTCTAGTACTAGATGACATGTTCATAATTAAAAAAAAAAATTATATCGATATTATATTTGATATGCTGCTCAAACTTTCTTATTCATAAGAATTTTTTTCTTGATAGGATAAGTTATGATGTATATATATTTTTTATTTAATAAAATACACACAGAGGATGAAAAATAAAGAGATTTATTAAATAAATATATAATTTTTATAAAAATAAATAATAATTACTAAAATATAAGATGCGTAAGTAATTTTATAAAATTTACTCATATATAACTTAAGTTTAACTTAATTTTAATATTTAAAATTTGAATAGAAAAAATATATATTAAAAAGTAATAAGTTAAATTAAAGGTTATTATGTTTTCTTGATAAGATAGACTAAGAATATATATTTATGTTAAGTATACATAAAGAATGTAAACTTAACAATATGCATTAAATGATAAATTAAAATATATTTTATAAAAAAATAATTATTAATATATACAATGTATAAATTTACACAAACTTAATAAAAATATAATTTAAGTCTAATTTTATTTAAATATTTAAAATCTTAATTTACAAAATTATTTTACACTATATACGTCTATATATATATAATTATAAAATATATATTTAAATGTACACATAAATAAATTAAATATATGAAACATAAAAGAGGTAAAAAACGTAAGAGGGAGCATCTTAATATGAGTATTTTTGTCTTTTATCAATAAAAACTAACGACGTTATAGAAAACAAACAGTAAAAGGTAATAGTCTAATAATTTCAAAAATAGGAGAGGTAATTATATTTGTTGAAATTTTAGGAGAGGTCTCTGAATTTATGAGAAACATCAGGGGGGTCAGTGCATTTTACCCTAAAATAAAAAACTGGGAACTGTTCCCACGCGGGAGAGAAACCCCATCTCGTCTTAACGCGTAAAATGCAGGGCATCGCCAAATTTCTTTAACGTTGGGAATGGCGATCAACTTTGAACTGATTCATCATTAACTCTCCCGAATTCATTATCAATCCTCAAAAAACTAGAAAAGCTTCAACTGGATTCACCACGAATCTCTCCGCGCTATCTCTCTCTCACTCAAATCTCAATCTCCAAATATTTGCCCCAGAACAAGTTAAACGGAGGTTTTCTTCCATCTTCCGTAAGTGTTCTGACACTTTTCAACCTCTATGTTTGTTCGGATTCGCAATGCGTTTGTTACTTTTCTGTTTTGATTTATAATTTCCTGTATAGATCTCATCGTCATTTACAATTGCAAACACACTCGTTGAATCTGAATGTAAATGCACATATGTTGCAAATCAAGAAAATGGCGCAACTCATAACTGGACATCCTCAAATACATAGGCAGTTTCAGCCATATCGTAGCTTTGGCAATTAAATTCAAAAAGCAAATGAAGGGAAGTGAAGAAAGATGACCCAACCGGTGGTCATTCCCGGTGAGCATTCTTAGGAAATGGTGGGCATAGTGGCAGGCGAGGACACAAGGTGGGCTGGCGGGGCCGACCACTTGCATTTTAAAGAGATAAAGAGAGAACCTGTAGTAATTAAAGACAAAGCGAAAATGAAGTGGTGAATCCTTTTTTTTATCACTAAAGTGGTGAAGCCCTGGAAAAACAACTCTTCTTTACCTCTGACACAAACTATAAAATGAAAAGCAACAATACAAAGGTGGGTAGTTAAGGAGGTCTTTGGTTTGTATCTCGATCTCTTGAAATGTGGTGGAGTTGTGTTTTTATAGGACAATATCTATCTCTATATGTTGTACGAGAATCATTTCTGATTTGTCAAGGAAAGTTGCCAGTTGAAAGTTGTAAGACAATTGACCGAAGCTTGTTATTGGAAATGTATTGCAAAAAAATGTGTCTGTTCACTGATTTACTTAGTGTACCAATAGCACGACTTACTGGTAGGGCTGCAAATGAGCTGAGCCAATCCGAGCTTTGGAGTGCTCAAGCTCGGCTTGTTAATTAAACGAACCAAAAATTCGAGCTCGAGCTCGGCTTGTTTGTAAACGAGCCGAGCTGAACTAAGCTCATTTACTTAACGAGCCTCTTTAAACGAGCCGAGCCTCTTTAAACGAGCCGAGCCTCTAAAACGATTCAAATTTTTACGAGCCAAGCCAAGCTTTCAAGACTCAAGCTCAGCTCGTTTACGAAAGGAGCCTAAAATTCGAGCTTGATCTCGGCTTGTTAACTAAATGCCGAGCCGAACCAAGCCGTTATCGAGCCGAACTGAGCTCGCGAACAGCTCGGTTCATTTGTAGCCCTACTTACTGGGTAACTAAAGATATGCAATTACCATGTAATTGAATTCTTTACAATTTCTTTATTTGATGAGGAATAATATAGGATCAGTTGTGAAGTCAATACAAAGAAATTGAACTTTGCATCACGTTTAGGAGGAGTGAAAGTAGTAAGGAAAACTATTTATAAGATCGGTATTTCTATTTAGGCAATTCTTAGCATGCATTGTAGTACACTATTTTATAGAGCAATCAGTTTTATGTCAAAAGACTATGCGTTTCATGTTTTGCCGTTTAACATACGTGAGCTGAAATAATCAGGCATAGGGGCAGTGCAGTGGCGTAGGGGCGGTGCAGTTCCTATTTGGACTGTGGAGAAATGTCGACCTACAGCTTTATTACTTGGCATTTGATAATAAAATACCGAGCACTTAACATGCATTCTGAATAGTGCTGATCAATGAAGATCACATAGTGGTCTTCTATACAAAACGTGGTTATTAACTTCTTACTTTTTATTTAATCAGGTGTTTACAGTGGTTTTAGGATAAAAGGTGGATTCTAGTTCCTACCAGTGAACTATTTTCCTGCTATACAACAGCGCTAGACATCCTACTTTGACCTTTCAGACGACCTAGGTTTGCTTGACAGAATGAATTCAGAATCTGCTGATTCGTCGTCTGCGCATCCTGTTGAAGCCTCCGGTGATGAATCATCTGCTCCAGCTGTCTCTGGGCAAGACAGTGCCAGAATAGGCTTACCTACTGTGCAACCTACTACTGCCGTATCATCTTGGGCTAAAAATATTAAACTGTCAGAGCCAGGGTCCTCAGTGCAAGAGGATTCAAATGCTGGAAAGTCGGCCTTTGCTCGTCTTGCGAGTGGTTTTGGATTGCATCTACCTACCAAAGCTTCTGTACAAACCGAGGGAGCTGCCTCAACAAATGTACAACCAGGTGTTTTTGAATCAATGGCAAAAGGTTTAGTCAATTCCTCTCTAAGTGCAGTGAAAGCAGTACAGGTTAAGGCACGCCATATTGTCTCTCAAAACAAACGAAGATATCAGGTAGCTTAACTGTGCCAATGGATCTGAGATTAAACTGTGTTCTGTTTGTTATCTTCTTATAGCCTATAGTTTCATGCAGGAATTATGGGTGAAGTGTCTATAATTCATCTCCAGTCTCCTTGTTGCGAGCATTGTCTTTATTCATGCTTCATACTACTATCTTCTTTGATTCGAACTGATGATCTACCTTTGTGTGTGTGTGTTTGAATATATATGTTGGAGTTTACTATCAGATTTATCTTGTCTCTCTATGTAATTTCTACAATTCAGTGGGAGACAATCAGTTTGGGTGCCAGTGAAATCTTTTCTTAAGAACATGTGCGATCCTGTAGCTTAAAAGAACCAATGCAGTTTTCAAAGTTTATCCAATGAAGTCATTTATCATGTCATTACTAGTCAGTATAGCTATGCCAGCATAAGACACTTCAAAGGTTTAATCCTGTAAGTACAAATGCGAGTGTTCTCCATTGTATTCCTGTTTGTACATGCATAGGCGTAGAGCGGTTGTCAAAATCACCCGATCCACGATTCAGGTGGTAGTTCAATTCACAATTCATAGAAAAATGATGCGAATCTATAGGCGGATCAAGGCTTAGACAAAGTCATGATGATCCGTACGATTTACTATTTGATTCACAATTCGATCCATAAAGATATTACAATTATTGCATTCAATGACTATAAAATCACTTTTACCTCTTTCTTTTTTATTTTTGAAAAAAGCAAGAATATAATTTAATAGTGTTAAGTTTGAAAAACTATATTCCCATGCAAAATTTGTTGATCGTATGTTGATTAAAGTTATTCTTATTCAGAGAATGTTGTTAACCTTTTTTTTTCGTTTTCATCACACATGAAAATACTCATTCAAAATATGTTGAAGGGTAAGATATCTTGTTCCCAATAATTTTCTATAGTTTGGTAAAATTTTCTTAGTTAATTAGCGTATGAGTCAATATATGGCTCAACATCTTTATAATGTTATTACTTGCATATGTTAAACTGCAATAATTCAAGTTGTTGTGATTTTTTTTGAGTATAATATCGTACACGAACGCAAATTTTGACAACACAATCTCCTTAATTCTTGTATCATCTGAATCATAGGTCGCGGCATGGCTCAAGGCTTTGAGCCAACCCACATATGTTGCCATATAAACAAGTTTTTTATCTACTGGGCTACATAATCATTGTTAAAATGTACTTTGTATTGTTTTTAGGCTAAGCTTTTAATTTAATGATAAATGTTCAATACCTACATGCATTAGAATTTATATCCTATAATGACCGAACTGTTACGATTCATGATTTGGTTAATGATTTGACTACCTTCACCTTAGGGTAACACTTCATAACAGGTAACCAGATAGAGAAACCAGAGTCAATTATCATAAATTGTTAGATTGCAAACTTAGGTTGATTTAAAGGAAAGGTGAGAAGTTATATAAACAACTAGGCACATCCACACACATGCATGCGTGCTCGCAAGCACGCACACGCTCACTTTTGTACATGTCCATACTCAGAAACCGATGACTTTGCAATAGAGAAAATAGTGTTCATATAAAGGCTGGAGCTTGCAAAACACTGAATGGCGATCTAACATACTATTATGTGCTCCAATTTCAAAGTGTTGGGGCTATGAAGCAAAAAGCTACAATTGTTGGAATAGAGAAATGTATAAGGAAAGTTTTAATTATTAACCTTCTGTTTTGAAGTCCTCTTAAACATGTTTATCTCTAAATGGATTTGGTAAACTTTGCCCCACGAGCTTCAAAGTTCTGATACTATTATATGGCCTCTGGCAATGCTACGGTGATATGTTGCCACCAAGGGATTGCAAGACCCTGTTCATCTATCATGATATTCTTTTGGGGTTGCATTACTATATGTTGTCAGCCATCCAGAATCAAAACTTGTGAGAAACATTGCAAATCATGATACAGCATAGATGAAAATCATGAAATGTGTGGTGTGAGTTCAAAGATAAGCGACAAATGACACGAGTTGAATGAGAAGCTACATGTAGTTATCTTCCCAAAGAACGAATAAGTTACAAAGACTTCAGTGAGCAAAGCTTTACTACATCTTTAGGTACTTTATCTGTACCATCTTCAGTAAATGTGGCCATTGTGATGTGTTTAGAATCAACTATGCTCTTCCAGTGATGTTGGCTTGATACCTTACATAAACTGGGATCGTATCCCCAAACCAGGTAGTTCAGTATCAATAAGTGGCAGAATTCAGATTTTGTCCAATTTTCCGCTTTATATTTATCTCTTTTTTTTTTCTGTGTAATCAAAAAGCATCTTACTATTCAAGTTAACATTCATACATTTTGTTAATTATCTCTACTAATTCTTTGCTTTATGTATCTCCTCTGAAATTAAGATGTCAATGATGGCACCCAACTTGACAAATGCCCTGGTTTCAGGAAGGAGGATTTGATCTAGACATGGCTTATATAACTGAGAATGTAATTGCTATGGGATTTCCTGCTGGTGACATGAGCTCCGGATTTTTTGGATATGTTGAGGTAGCAATAAATATGGTTCATGACAGATTAATCACACTATGAAGTGCATATAAATTTCAATGATACGATCTAGAAATCTGATGTAGGGTTTCTATCGAAATCGTATGGAAGAAGTGATCAAGTTTTTTGAAACTCATCATAAGGTAAGCATCTCAATTTAAATTCGATGCAAGTATTTTGAACCTGATCTCATTAGGATGCCATGTAGTTGTATATTATCCTCTTATAAACGGTGAATAAATGTCCAGATGGGTTATTGATGGGCAAGAATTGATTGTTTTATTGCAGTACCAAAAATAATTAATAAAACAATTTATTACTACTATTTAAATGAATAGTGGCAAGTATTTGACTATCGTTCTTCAGGGACGGTAGGATTGGTTACGTTTATTCTCAATTTAATCTAATTTAATTCAAGAACGCAGGTTTGGTTTCGATTTCCTAGAATTATTGAAAAACAAAGTTTCATTTTGAAAACACTTTGAAGAAGAATCCAGGGTTTCAAATTCACTCCTCCCCTCATAATGTCAATTATGTACCAATTACTACCTATTAATTAGATCTATCGAATATTGCTCGTGATTGCAAGCCCACGTAATATTACCTAAAAATATTTGTGAATCATCGGTTGACATATACTATCTTCGCTTAGCGTGAACTATCTTACCAGTACGATTCGTCTCTATGGTAGGTATTATCTGATAGCACGACTTGTCTTACGTAGTATAATCAATCTCAATTGATTATCACAAATTCATTAAAATCTGTTTTATGTTCATGTTCAAAATCCAGAATACAAACACGCACGATAGATAGAAAGAATATAAATGATTTCATAAATTGAAATAAATCCTTAAAGTCATACAATGCTTTGTATAATAAAAAACTAGACTAATACAAAAACAACATTACTTGGAGTAGGAGTTTCATCTATACCCTTGACAACAGGGTTAGCTGGCCATTGAAGTTGGAACCCTCGCGTCTTGAATGGTAGAAGCCATCAATCCTCAAGGTTCTTCCACTCTAGCCTCACTCTATTATGATTGGTAACTTCCTAACAATTGCCCAACCCTCAAGTACAAGTGTTTGCAGACTCCCCAATTCCATTCCTCATAAATGAACCCTAAACTCTATTTAGAGACATTCTGGCCGACCTGGTGTGTCCGAACAGTGAGGCGACCCCCGTCCAGACGTTTGGCTTGGGAATTCACCAGAAGGCATAAAGAAGCTCCTTCAATACGGGTTGTGGTCGGTCCAAACGCTTGACTTGGACCGTTTGGACGCTTTGGGTGCTCATGTCTGGATGCATTGGTTTACATCTAATGACGTGTTGTGGCGGTGGTGTGTCCGGATGCTAGTCAGGCGCATTTAGATGCTTGGCTTGGATTTTTCTCCAGAACGTGCTGATGACCCATATCCGGATGCAAGTGCTTCTGTTCGACCACCCTAGGGCGGTTTCTAGCTCTCCAAGTGTTAATTAATCTCCAATTTCTGGCGCAATCGGTCTCCAAGTCTTGAAACACACAACGCGAGCATCAAACTCCAAATATTGCAGTATATGGACATGACAAGTATAAGTTAGGTGGCGTCACTGTTAACATTTCCACTCTTATCAGTTATTATCAAATGCAAGCATTTCTACCTTGTTATAATGTTAAGCTATTGATAATCCGCTGGGAAGAAACTGGACAAGTCTTTGTCATATGATGTAAGCAAGTCAACAAAGTACTTGCTCAGATAAGGCATACCATGAGGATTCTAAGATAGAAGTGTAAGGAAGACAAAAGAATGGCTTCTTTTGAAGGTACCAGCTAAGAGAAAGTTGCTAAATTTTTTGCATTACTAGCAATCAATATTAGAAAGATACCAATGAGGGGTGATCTAGTTCAAATCGAAAGTGCAATGTAATAGGGAAGAGGCCATAAAAGACTTTAGTTATCAAGGGTACATGCGATGGAAGATTCATAGAGGTAGAGAGGTAAATGGAGTCTGACTAGCATGGCTACTGCACGATTAGAAGGGAGCTCGACTTGGGCCGACATGACCACTATAGTGGGCTTGGCACAACACATCACAAAATTGAAAAGTGTAGGCAATGACACGAAGTAGGATACTGGCATGTAGAAACACAATACTCGTTTTGTAATTTTTTTAGCTTATGAGGGTTAAGGGTTAAGAAATCCAAATGATCAATTGTTGAATAGTGCCAACTAACCAAGATGTACTCAGACTATAGTGATACAACTCTTACCTATCTCATCTGTTGTACTGCAATATTTATTTATCAGTAAAAGAATTGTTTTATGTTAATCTATTGTATTAATATACTTGGAATTACATGAGCATTTTTTTGTTTCAACTACAACAAAAATGTTGGCTATTTTTCTAGAAATAGTTTTTTATACAAGACCAGATCAGGCACGGGCACAACACGACATAGACACGTATGGGCAGGACAAGGATTATAGTGTGCCTATGGGCTGTCAACGGTAGGGCACAACAAGGCACGACTGATAAATGGGTAGGCCAGGCCACAGTAGGCACGACATGATACAACTAATTGGCTGGGCAAGGCACAACACCAAGCACATTGGGCACGAAAATAAATTGGTTGGGCTAGCATGGTATGACCCATTTGAAACCTCTACTTGGAGTTATGCCCGTGATAAAACTGAACGGCGAAAAGGATTTGTGAACACCAGTCTGGATAGTTACTTTGATTATGAGTTACTTAATTACTTTTTAGGCTGGGATTCTTTTTGTAAGGATAAGAATATGTTATATTTAACTGAGAACATAGCCCATGACAGAGCTGTATGGCCGGAAATGATCCATGTTTGCAACCCCCATTGATTAGAAGTTTAGAATATAAGGCTTTGTTTGTTTTGTTTGTGAGGATGTTCTTTTAAGGTCATGGTATTGTTGCGGTCTGAAACTTCCTTTGATGGATCTGTAGCTCTGTTGGTTTGTGATATCTTTGTGTTTCTTACTTCTATATCATGGTCTAAGCCGGATGCCTTTCCTTTATATATGGTGGTCTACATGCCTTTCTATCTTCTCTGGGTGCCTTCCAATGCATCACTTTTTACTTTGCAGGGCATTGCCACTGCAAATATCATTTGTTTTACATTTGGAATTCTTGGTACCTGAAAAAAAATGTTATGTATGCAGGGGAATTACAAAGTGTACAATCTTTGTTCAGAGAGGTTGTATGATGCTTCACTATTTGAGGGGAAGGTGTGATTTTCACCTTTATTTACCTTTGTGCATTCTGTTGAGATACATTCCGAATGTGTAGCCTTGACCAATTATCAGTACTGGCATTAGTGGTGACTGCTGAATCTATGAATGCAGTGTACATAATTATTATTGTTACTATTATTATTATTATTATTATTTTTTTGGGGGGGGATGTGGTTATGTGCATAATTTCTGGTACTGAAGATACCTTAAAGATATTGGATACCTAAATTCTCTTACCATTTCATAAAGAACTGACGTATTCCAGACTGATAGACAAAGTCAGGAGTGTCCTTGTGTGACTGGTAGGTGAGGAAACAACTCGGTTTTTGTTCTGATAGACTATGAGGACAAATCTGGCATAAAGTTGAGCTTCAAGATTTTGTGCTAATATTTTATTATGATTTCAGCATATGAAAGCACCATTTAAAATAGTGTAACAACTATGCCGTAAAATTTCTGGGTAATGAACACCTATTCAGGAAATTGATGGATTTGAGTAAATATCACCTAATACTGAACACCTATTCTGGGGAGATGGTAGGGAAACCAATCTGTTTCACCCTGGTTAATATTATTGCACCTTAAATTTTCCCCTGAATTTGGGATGTCATGTACAGCATAACAACTCACTACTCCTTTCCAACAACATAGCATTTTAGAGACAGTTGTTTGCTAGAATAACATACGCCAAATAGCAAGTGAAACATCTTAATGCTGAGCCTCCATATTTTCAAATTCTTATCTGAAAGAGGTTTTATGACTCCTCTGTTGGTTTTGCATGGCTGTTTTCTAGGTTGCATCTTTCCCTTTTGATGACCATAATTGCCCTCCCATCGAGCTCATTCCTCTGTTCTGTCAAAGTGCTTACGCGTGGCTAAAGGAGGACATTCAGAATGTTGTAGTTGTTCATTGTAAAGCTGGTATGGCAAGGACAGGATTAATGATATGTAGCCTACTTCTGTTCCTAAAGGTGAGATTTGAAAACCAGATGCATGAAGATGCTGTTCTATTGGTCACCAGTTTGTAATTTTGTTAAACCCTGTTCTGCTTGTTTCTACAGTTCTTCCCATCAGCAGAGGAGTGCATTGAGTATTATAACCAGAAACGATGCCTAGATGGAAAGGGTCTGATTCTTCCAAGCCAAATTGTTAGTTGGTTACTTTTATGGAATATTTGCCTCTTTAGATTTTACATTTCGGTAACGACTCATTCATACTTTTTTATTTTTTTGTAGAGGTATGTAAAGTACTTTGAGCGCCTTTTAACCTATTTCAACGGCGAAAATCAACCTGGCCGCAGGTACTCTTCTGGTGATCTTTGCCAAAACGTCATTTTGATCTATGAGAATGTACTAAAGTCGCTCTTTATAGGTGCATGCTAAGGGGATTTCGTCTCCACAACTGCCCATACTGGATTAGGCCTTCCATCACTGTATCTGATCATAACGGTAATCCATGTACATCTCCTACTCATTCTTTCATTGTTTTTAAGTGTCAACCACATTGGAATGTTACATTTATTTGGAAGTTGACTAAAATCCGACAAGTTATTTTTACTTCATAATAGTTGTTTATAAAGTTGTTTGTGAAGAGCTTTTACTCTGTTCCTTTCCTTGTAGTTAAGTTTTTTTCTAAACCAGTTATTTTTACATTAATATGTTGCAACGGTGAGATGGTAGATCAACATATGTAGGGAAGGAAGAAAGTTAGTGAGACTCAAAATCCATTTTTCCAACAGTCAAATTATGGAACTCAGACTCAGTGGCTAAAAAGATGAACTTTCCCATATAAGCTGGCTAATATGAGTACGATACATGCACCACAAGCTAGTGCAACGCCCAGATAGTTAGAGAGCAGCCTCTTTTTCCCCACCTTTTTTTCTTAGAGAGAGGTTGGCTGAAACTAGATAATAACTTCTGAGCATTCTTCTTATCTCACGGTCATTAACAGCCACAAAAGCCCTTGAAATTGGACTCATGGAGTCTCCCTGTTTTACCCGAGAATCTTTGTTGCATAAAAGGTGAACTAGTCTAATTCTGTTTCAAAATAATTATTAAGTTTTTTAATTATTAAATAAAGAACCTGTTTAAGTTCTTTACTTTAATGAAGAATCTACTTGGAGGATTTAGAGAGAGGGAAAGATAGATAAGGCTACTGTGCTAGCTTTCAAACTAGAGCACTTTTGGTATTGGCCAATCTTGAAGGTCAAGTTTAACTACTTATCAGGGAAACTTCTAGAATCATGGACCATACTGTGTACTGACACTTCCCCATGCTTCTATATCTCCTTTTTAAGAGTTGCCATGTGAATAAACGCATTGTTGTGTTTGCTGTTAAGCCTGAAGGTCGGCTATAGATATCATTAAATGAGAGTTACATTTACTGTGTCAAATAATGGAATTTATTTGTCATTCTACTTCTGATTTTTTATTGTTTATTTATCGTTGTGGGATGATTGCATCATAGAAGTTCTACATGCTTGTCAAAATATAAAGAAAGAAACGAAATGCCATCGAAGTTCTACAAAGGAAATTCCAATTCTGACATCTGAAAAGGCTTCTTCACAATGTGCCAAATTGTAAATCTGATACATCCGCATCTTCACTACTATGCAGGATTGTTATTCTCAACTAAAAAACATTCAAAAACTAAGGATCTAATGGTAAATATCCTTTCAATTTATGTTTTTCAAGTGCGTGACTTTTCAAAATTGATTGTTCAATGCCTATGTTGAGGTGGGCCTTCAATTTCTTCTGGTTCCTGACTAATCAATATGTTTATCGTGCAGCCGGAAGACTTTTGGATCCGAGCACCAAAACAAGGGTTTGTGGTCTTTGCTCTACCTGGGGAACCTGGTCTGACAGAATTGAAGGGGGATTTCAAGATCCATTTTCATGACCGCCATGGAGATTTCTACTGGTCTTTATACTCTCTTCTTCTTTTTGGTTTCTGTCAGTCACGTGCTAAATTATAAATAGATATCACATCCATTTTGATATACCTTTAATTCCATTCAAAGACAAATTGAGGTTCATTTATCAACTTCTCCAATAAGTGGTGGAGTATGCAGGAATTGCTATAGCCATATTTCAAGTGTCATTATGAGTATTTTCTGTGAAAAGTAGTTCTTATACGAACACTCGGGGTTCTTTACAAGCCCTTACTTTCTGCCAGGAATGTGTGCATCAAACCTTTCTTCAAAACGTAGTTAATATACAAACACTTGAGGTTCTTTTCAAGCCCATACTTTCTGCCAGGAATGTGTGGCATTAAACCTTTCTTCAGATGTATTGTGATACGTTTCGATGAATAACTCATTAATTTTGTATTTCATTGAGTTTTGGTTTTTCGTTTAATTTTCAGTTGGTTCAACACAACAATGGCGGAAAACAGAATCATTTTAGACAATTCGGAGCTTGATGGGTTTGACAAGGTAAATCAAGTTCGACAAGAGCTGTCATATAAAGGGCGCTCTTCCATTTGGTAGTAGTACTGCTCTCTCAAAAAATTCAATCTGGCTATGGACGAACCCGTTCAAGGTTGTGTTTGGATGTTGATTTGTGGAGGAAGTAAAACAAGGAAAGAAACGAGGGGAAAGAAAATGTCCCACATCTTGCTTTGGTTACCTGAGAGTATAGAGTGAATATATATTAGAATTTCATCACCATTTCATTTTCTTGTCCAATATCCAAACACAACCCAAATGAGAGAGAAGTAGGTGCTACAATATAGATATATTCTCCCTCCTCATAGGCCTTGTTCAGCTGGTACACGAATATCTAATTTTCTTGTATTTTTAGGTGTTTACTTAACAGGAAAATTGTATGACCCATGTCTCTAACTTTCTGACTAGAATTAGTTTTCCCTCAAAATATGTCTTGCAAAAAATATAAGATTTTGCAGGAATTTTACTTTTACACTACTTTCTTACACAATTAAATTGTTGATTTTTAATTTTTTCATAAATTTCTTTCATCAAATGAATGCATTCAAGAAAACAATTTTTCTTTTCCTTCACTTCACTAAAACTTTCTCGGGAATAACCATTCCTTGTCAATTTCTTGACAAATGAACGAAGCATTAATTGCACTTTTTTTATCCACTTCTAAATTGTTTATATTTTCCTTTTTAGCTTTCATTCACTTGGATCTGTTGTTTTGCTTTGCACTTTGATTGCAGCGGAAATTGCCTTCCCCAGGATTCCAGGTTGAAATAGTGATGATAGACTATGATGGTTCCATTCCAACAAGGAAAAAGACCGGAATTGGCCACAAGGAATTTGATGGAAGAGTAGGAAATGCTCCTTCCTCAACAGACAGTGTATTAGCAACTGCCAATCAAAAAAGGGATTCAGAAAACCATGGTGACGATGATATATTCTCCGATGGTGAAGGAGAGGAAACTATGTCTTCAAAGAGTAGCCAAACTCGAGCAACCTCTGGAGCTCTAACTTCAGCACATCATCAATCTGGGGCAGTGGCGGAGGAAATGAAGGATTTGACTCATGGAACTCAACTACTCTCACTTGGCAAGGAGGCCACACGAAGCAGTGACTCCAGTGAAACAAAAATTGATGGGGTGGGGAGATTGGGCTTGGAAGGGATGAGTAGTGATATAAAGGCAATTGCTGCTGATGCTTCTGTTTTTACTTTTGGGGATGAAGAAGATTACGAAAGCGAGTGAAGTGCCACTGTGATTTGTTTCGGTGCGTCAGATTGTATTTGAAGTTCTTGGTTTGTCTCTGTTCGCAAACATTTTTGGAGTGCAGCTTATAGTTTTTGCTACCTTGGAAGCTGGGCTAATATATTTGACACAGCTTCAGCTGGAGTAGAAACAGCTTCTACAACTGCAAGTAGGTGAATCTAAAAAGCATCATCAAAATTGATGTTTTTGGAATTTGACTTAAAGAATCAGTTTTGATCAATTTAGGGTTGATTTTAACATAATACTTTGTTTCAATCACCCTGGCCTCTTTGTGATTTGGTATTGATTTTAGCAGATCAACATGTCAAAAAAGAAGGGTTCAGTGAGATTAAACTGCATGAGAGAGATTATATCAATGTAATCTTGTTCTTAAAAATTGCTTGGGAATTCTGAAATGGGCATATTGACATCAAAGTAGCCAACTATGGCTGGTAGAGCACAGCATTAGCATCTCAGCAATCAGCACCAGAGCCCGTGTGCCTAACAAACACAGCAACTTTTTCTTGAACAGGAATTCTATCGTGTGTATTTCCTCTCATTAATCTCCATTTGAAATAAAATTATAGAATCACGAGGAGTCTAAACTTTCAAATCGATCAAAACAAAAGGTCTTGGACTTCTTATTGAATTACTTGGACCGAATAACATTAAGTACAACGAAAAGGTAACAAATACAGCAAAACTGGTGATGTCCTCGACGTCACATTCTGGAAGCAGCAATGACCTGCACTCCGTCGGCACCAAAATACCCCCCACTAATGCAAACCCAATCCAAACACATGCTGACATTTGACATCTTTAAAACACAGCAATAGCAGCAGCATATCTTGTTCGTCTCCAGCCAAGCTCACTCACCATACGATGAAATTGTATGCATGTTCAGAGACCTTGTTTCCTCGTGAGAGCAACTACAAGCTTGTTCAGGTAGGAGATTTCCTCATCCCTTTGCCTCAATTGTTGCTTCAATCTTTTTATCTCCTTTACATGATCACCACAAAGATCTGAGCCTGTCTCGGTCTGATCTCTAACTTCCCCACCCGACTTTAACTTTTTGGACTCCGCTGTGGTCTCCTCCACTTGGAGTGATCTTTTCCTCAATGAAGCTATACCAAGAGGATGATCATGTGCCATTTTGCGAACATATATGCTACCGGTCGTTCTGGAATCAAGTTGGAACGAAACACATTTCTGGGGCAGTCCAGAAGAATCCTAACAGAGACATCAACAAAGATTTAATTTCTGTCCATTAGATGATTTAAATGGAAGAATATCAACAGAATCACAACCAAACAAAAGGCACGGAAAATGGCACACATAAATTGTGTCTCCAGTGGCAAAGGCACTGTCATAGGGAGATTATAGTTTACCCCAAATGAAGGAAAATGAAAATGCGTGTGATTGTGAGGGCATGTGTTCTTCTGGGAATTTTGGGACCAATTGAAAAATTGAAGGCTGGCTTTGTTTGGAGCTTGAATCAGTTGGACAATTCCTCAAGAAAATACTTTCTTTTTAAACTTGAGCAAAAAGAATTGAAAAATGCTATTGAAGCTGTACTTTCTATAGACAATTGCTTTCCCATCACTAGGATTAATACTAAGGAGGCGGTGGATGAAAATCCTCTTAATGGAGCATATGAATGTGGGCTAGGTTTATTAGAATTAAACGGTGACCTAGTTTACTTATGGTTCTCAATTGTGCCCTTGTGGTTGAAAGTGAAACAACAGTGTCCTTTGGAGCTACAGACAGCGGGTGTTTCTGCTATATTGCTAGTGATATTGGCAATCTTCTTTAAGTGGATGAGGCAATATTTTCGAGGTGTGCACTTACGAGTGCTTGAGTTTGCAGATAAGAATTAAACGGTGACCTAGTTTACTTGTGGTTCTCAATTGTGCCCTTGTGGTTGAAAGTGAAACAACAGTGTCCTTTAGAACTACGGACAGCGGGTGTTTCTGCTATATTGCTAGTGATATTGGCAATCTTCTTTAAGTGGATGAGGCAATATTTTCGAGGTGTGCACTTACGAGTGCTTGAGTTTGCAGATAAGAAAATTCCCAAGTACATCAAAAGAGTAAGTTGTGGTGAGCTACGAGATCAAAATAAAAACTATCAGGAATCCGTAGAAATGCTTCCATGGTGAGAACTATGGACATTACCATCTCTAAAATCTATCCCCACCAATGGTCCGAATCATGTAAAGCTTCTTAGGCAGGAATGTAGATAGGAATAAGATTAGGCGAGGCAGCGATGGGCAATGGAAAGAGAACTTCTGATATACTTTGCAATAACAAGATCGTTCTGCATCAATCGGTATCCCTCAAACACCACATAGATTATCACAACTTTGGACGATTCTACCTACGAGTGCCAAATGAGATGTCATGAACTAGCACGATTTTTTCGTTCCCCTTTTCCATTCCTTCGTCACTACAAACTCGGGGTCCACTTTTCCAACCGTGGGAGAACGATGGGGATGGAAAGAGAATTTTGGATATCTTTGGCAATAAAAAGATCATGTTTGGATATGGTCCATATGGACAATTTACAATTTTATTTAGGAATTAAATATATTTAGGAAGTATGGAGTTGTTAGGATTCTATTTCTTATTCATCTTTTTAGTAAAGGTAGTTTTGACTTACTTATATATAGGCCACATGCATTAGGGTATTGGCAGACTAGAAAATTGAGAATTTTAAGGCTGTGACGTTTGTGTTTAACTATCTGCTCTCTTTTGAGCGATTCTACATGTTTTCTGGTTTTGTGATCAATTGGATAGTTGGAAAGACATCTTAATAGCCATGTGAGAAATTTGAAGTAGCACCAAATGAGTAGATGGACATGACCAAAAAGTAAGGTAAAAGGACTCTGGACATCGCGTAAATTCCATTAAAGGGCCAGTACTGTTCATGCACAAGCATTCAGACTTCACAATCTTACTTCTTTCGTATCCTTCCTAAGAAGCATGGATACTAATACTGGTCGTGGATACGTTACAAAACAGGGACCTAAAAGAATATGATAGGGGTACAACTAGGACACATTCACAAAATATATTATTACATGAAAGCTTAAGAAGGTTGAGTAGTAAACTTCTATTGCAAAATACTAGCCTTTAGAAATTAAGCATTAGTTTAAGAGCCTAATTTAATATTTTAGGTGGCTTGAATAGAACTTTCATTTCATCAACTCTACATTGTTTCTAGTTAAGTATCAAGTATAGTTACTGATATGGAACACTTACATTAAGCCATAAGGTTATTTCAATTCATGAAACTCTAAAAAAAAGGATGACACTTTAATCTCATTATTTCTTGTTCTCTAAGAAGTAACGAAAATACTAGATAATTATTAACCTATTTATTCCTAACAATTAGACTCTATGTTACATAAAATGCCATCTCAAGTTATCTAAGTTTGAATAGGTGATCTAAAGTATCAGAAAGTGTGCCATAAATAAAAAATAAAATGATTATTTTCCAAATTACAGATGCATTCAGGGAGTATCAGATATGTATCCCTGAGTATGAAGAAGCATAAAAGCTCATTTCTAGAGTATCCGTGCTTCATAACTTGATTCACTTAGCGAGGAAATGGAGTTAGGACCGCTCATAATAGCAGTGGAACTCCTCAAGCCAGGGAAACTATTGAAGCTGGATAACTACGTTCAGTTGTTGGCATAATACTTTCAAAGCAAAAGGAGTAAAGATAATTGAAAACTACTCTCATCTGGCACATACCTTTTCTTTGTTCCCATTCATATTTTCAAACGCATGATCTGCCTCTTGTTCATTCATAAAAGTGGCAAAGGCGGAATACTTATTTCCTCCAGCCTTTTTGTTAGGCTGCAACCAAATCATTACGATATCAGCAATTTCATTAACTGAGAGTATACACACAAAATTTTCAAAATCGGAGAATGCAACCTTGTCCGACAATTTAGAATCTAGTAATTGACAATTAGCTCCATGTTCATATGTCTAAATCCTTTAAAAGAGGATGAGGCGAAGGCATAGAATCCACCAGGGGGTTAATGCTTAGTTGAACCGTGCAAGTGTCAGTGTTTTGAATGCACAACAACTTACCTACCTTTACACTGTCATAATACAATTAAAAGCATTTTTCAGAATGTTTACGTGATAGCACAATGGACATTTCTCTCCAAGCTCAATATTAACATTTGTAAGGAACTAATGAAATGTATTGTCACATGTAGAATGGATGCTCTCTTTTTACTCCAAGGAAATTATGGTCAGTGCAAATGTTGACAGCCCAATACCAGAACTGTACGACCGCCCCCCCCCCCCCAGGCAAGGAAGATCAAATCATCAACAATTGTTCTTACATTATGAAATGTAAAATCACAGAACGATGAAGCAAGAATTGAAATTACAAAAAATCTCAAATCAGTCTAGCGGACTTCTGCTCAAGCAGAAAGTCTACAATTACTGACCAAATAAAATGTTTAATTGGTTGGGAAGGTGGCTGTTTATCACAAGTACTATCTCTGTGCAGTTCCATTATTCTGCATCATTTTAGATAATACTGCCATACAGAAACACTTTTTCGCAGTCAACAGACATTATAATTCCATTTCATAAGTTTCTGGAACATATAAGCAATACCATTTCAGGAACAGTGCACAGATAGACGCAACACAGCCAAGTGCACAGAATGCCTGTTCATGTGTTCTACACTTCTACTAATCAAGCGTCAGGTAATAAATTAACAAGAAGTTATAGACATTCTGACCTTAATCTCAATAGTGAAGTCCCCAGGAACAATTCTATGTAATTCTTCACTGGGCACATTGACTGGTATCCCGTGTAGTAGTAGTTTTGACCTTTCAATCACAGGAACCTGCAAGATTGAAAATACAATGAATTGACAATCTCATGCTCTTCGCACTTTGGAGGCAACAAGCACTTAAATTTATATACTTACGTCCTCATGAATGACCGGTATAGCATTATCAAATCCAGACTCCAACTTGGCCAGAACAAGTTTCATTGCAGCGCATGCATCATCAACGCAATTGTGGGGATCACCCTTCTTCCTGACTTCATATCCCAACACAGCCTGTTGAAACAAATTGAGAGAACAATATAATACGTATACCAATCTACATAGCTATCTACTTGCAAGTTCAGTAAGAACTAGAAAGGGAATGCACAAAGTGCAGTCTGGAAATTAATAGATAATAAATGACTCAGACGAGACAGTAAACACGGAATACAAAGACTTGTCCAAAAAATGCAGCAAAAATAAATGAAAGAAATATAATACATTAAACAAAATAAATTAATAGCTAAAAAATTTATTCAAGAACCTAAATAGTTGCAAGGACCATAGCCATCAAGCAAATACATGTGAAAGAGACACCTCTTTCATTAGAATTCAACGATTAACCATTTGAAATTGTAATATTCGATACAATCCAGTGGGTAAACTATACCACATACTAAGCATATGTATTCCACACGCTCTGTCATTCTTTAAGAGAAATATAAATCTGGAAAAAAAAATCCACCTCACATCTACTCCAATCCATCGCACTCCCTACTCCTTCCCTAAACCTTCCTTTTTAATTAGATTTTTTTTCCTTTTTTCTCTCTAACCTTTCTCAAATCTAGAAATTTCTGTTTTTAACTAATACCCTTTTTTTCCGTGGAAATTTTTTTCAAAGTATTCGAAACGAGTTTCCAAAAAATTGAGAAAATTGAGCCTTGAATTGAGTTTTCCCTTTACAAAATGAACAATATGAACAAAATTCTACTATGGAACAGTTGGTGAACATTGTTTTGGCTCATAGGAAGAGACAGAATAGCAACCAAAGACGAGTCCAGCTAGAGGAATAGAAGTGTGACCGCACACTTTCCATATATTTGTCTGCATTATGAGCTTCTCCCGATGGTTGGTCAAGTAACAAAAATGCACAACATACAAGGACAGTGGAATAGAAGCAACTGCTCTTCTTTCTTACATGTGCTTTCCACTTATTTCAACAAAGCAGCAAGCCTTGATGAGCCATAGCTACCAGAGGAATAGTCTGAATGAATTTATTTTTAAAATTCATAAGAATGATAAAAGAAATATCTTAGCATGTTGAAAAGCAAAAATTGGGCATGCTTTAAAAAAGATTTTGGTAATTGGTATACATGCATTGCATGGGACAACTGATTGTGGAGACGAGCAGGTTGTAGGAGTCGCCAAAAGCTATACATCATGGTGGTGAATAAATTAATCAATGAACCAAATCGGTGAACCATGAAACAACTCCCCCCCGCCCCAATTTTGTGCTTTTTGGTTGGAAAAGGTGCAACTGACTTTCGGTGATTTTTGCCACATGATATCTTTCTCCTTCCCTACAAAAGAGTGGTGCATGGACTCAGAATTAACTACTTGCCTGGCAAAGGTTTTTCAAAGAAGGCCTTCTGAAACTACTCTCCTCCGCATATTTGAAGATGAGAGAGGTATCGATCACTCTTGCATGGTCCAACTTCAGTGCTGCAATAAGGCTTCTTAAAGATATCAGTCATAAATACTATAAACTTGGCGCAAGTTAAATTAAGATGATACTGTAGCCAAATGTCCCCAAATAAATGGAATAACGTATTAACACAGAGACTCTGATTTATTCCAACTGTCACATCAGTAGGAATTTTAAAATATTAGAAATAACTCAATCCTACAGTTTACTGTACCTTTCATATCATTATTCAAGCTGTGCCCAACTAAAATCGTTCCATGCGATAAAAGCTTCTTCAAGGATTTCTACAAAACCTCCAAAGACAGACAAATCAACAGTCACTTTTTACACCTTTAGTCATTTCTTATTCAAATAATTCTGCTATGCTTCAGCTATTTATAATTTTTTTTTTTTTTTTCAGCGAAGTTCCCATTTTCTCCTTGCAATTAAGGAAGACAAGGGCCCCGTAAGCAATAAAATTAAACTTTTCACTGGATAATACAAGGAGCTTCAAAACGGGAGCAAACTTCATAATACTTCAAAACGGGAGCAAACAGGGTGTTCCTTCTATAATACTAATAGTTTTTGTCTTATTATTATTTTGGCTGTGCTCCTCCAACACTACTTGAAAACCAGCCAAATATTACCTGTACATCAATCAATGAACAAGTAACTCCATCTAAGTCTTTGGCAGTGAGCCCAGTAATCTCACTTCTATAGTCTGCAACTGCTTTATTCGGATTTACGATTTCATTGAGTTTGACCTGAAATAGCCAAACCAAAATCGTCATCAACTTTGGTAAACAAAACAAAAATATAAGCAACTGGAACATCTGAGATATCTGAAATTGAAAAACCAGTTGCTACTAAGTGGTTCCGTTGCTCCTTGAACATGTTTCTGTGTGTGAAGTGAGCAGGGAACTACTAAGAGGTCATAGTCCCTGGAAATTCCAACCTGTAAACCACGGTCGACAACACAAACCCTCACCAAAGCTTCAGTGCCATCTTCACAGAGAACCATCTCACAATCAATGGCCATCAAGGCAGTTGACCTAATTTTCTTGTTCTTTTTACTGAGCTTCGTTATCAACCATCCCTGTGCCAACAATCCAAGAAGTTAACCAAAAAGACACTTCAAATCATTTAACGCAACGGAAGTGGCAGAAAGGAGAACAGAAAACCGTGAAAAAACTCACGTTTACTAAGTACACGCTGTCACAATCAGTACTAGAGGGAATTTATTTCCATTAAAACACGAGATTGGGATTAAGGAGCTTATGACATTCGTAGAAAGTATCTAATGAATTATGAGGGGATACTCTCTACCTGTAGCAAACGATAGCATTATGTTGGACACGAAAAAATCATTCAGGTTTCGATAACGGTAGGTTTTACAGAAGTTCATTAGCCCACAGGTTGTCTCATATCTTCCACCTTCAAACCAAGAGCATACAGAAAAGGAAAAAAAGACAAACCATTTTCGATATACTTAAAGGCTGAAACTGAAAATAGGAGTACTTCTAGGCCGTCCTTCACGCACAATATCCCTTGGCACATGCAGGACCAGCCATGTCAAATGGAAAAACCTTGTAGTTCACAAAATCATTCAACCATATTCTTTCTGCTGCCATTATGTACAAAAACATACTATTTCTCTAGGTAAAAGAAAATGGCTTTGGGGATTTCTTGAATGAGAGCTACCAAACATCGAGAATTTGTAATATACAGCTTCCTTGCTAAATAGAAGCAACTTCATAGACCTAGCATTCAGAAGATTATTCTCCTTGCTTTTACAAAAACCAAGGAATTCTCTTACTGATGAAGAGAACCACCTGCAGTAGCCCATTCTGATGCACAATTATAACTCGCAGGTAAACAACTGGCTAAGGAAAATATAGCAGCAGACCATATGTTGATCACCCTAACAAAACATTGGTCTCACTGAAATCTCTTAATAGACTCAAAAACAGTTACAACTACGTGATAGCTTTTCTCTTATTAGAGTAAGTTCTAGAAAACTTGAGGGGCAACTAGCACAAGTAGGAGAAGGGCTTGCTGAGTAATTTTATTGTTTTCTTTGCCTAGACGTATAGAACATTATGTTTGATGAATTGCTATATTGAACCTTGCTTAGAAGATACAGAAGCTCAATCAGCAGCAAGAACCAAGGGGTAATTCACCATATTTTGCAAGAGAAGCAAATGAATAGCAGAAAAAGAAAAGAATTAACAACGCCAAACCTCCTCATGTGATGGAAACGAATAATCTAATGGGTATTGCGGGTGCCCAAGAGTTAGAAGAACCAGCCTCTGCATTGCCACAGAAGCAAATTATTAAGTACTATATTCAATACAACACAGGGATTGAGGTAAGCTATTGTAATGCTCAGTGTTTAAAAAATTGGGATAATCGGCCGATTAATTGGTAGTTGGCTACCCACCGATGCGACTACCCCCAAATTGCCTACGAAAATCGTTTGGTCACCCAATCAAGGTTTAGGCCCCTACTAATTGGCTAATCGCCGACTAATCGGTTAATACTGTTTGAGATTTTATGTGTAATGTGTGACTTATTTTCATTTTGTTTGGAACCTTGGACTTTGTAGGAATATTTATTAAAAAGGGAAAAAAACCAACTTATCCTCCTAGGCCGATTAATCCCCGATTACTAAGCCTAGGTGCTAGAAGGTCCCCCACCACCCAACTAGCACCTAGTGATTTTTAGAACATTGGTAATGCTAAGCAAATTCAGACTAAAAAAAGCCTGCCTCACAACTGAAATTATACAATTCAAGGAAGAATTCTGACAAGATAAGTAGATAGCACCAGTAACTGACTAAATAATGCAGTCCGAACCCAGTGCTGAATAAGACGACTACAAACTTCCAAACTAAGCAAGATGATAATACCAAGTCAGAGTGTCAGACTAAGAACATAGTTTGGAGTCAAAGAAATTTGTTTGGCAATATTTTTGTGGTTAACCTACGAACAAGACAGAATGTGGGACTGTGCCACTGTGGGAATGTCTAATTTCAGTGAAAATGAAAATTAAAGCTTCAGGACTGTTCAAAATAAACCAACTACCCTTGCCAGACACTGAATGCCCAGACAAGGTTGTTTCTAATACTTCCCTTTGAGCAGTAGTCATATAACTACAAATATTATTGATATAAGATGAATAAAGTGCCTTTATTTGACACTGGTATACAAAACTGCCAATATATGGTCAACCTCGGACAACACCAGTACCCAAGTCCAATGCCAATGCCCAACCTCCGACAACACTGTTATATAAATCACATTACGGAAAAAATAATCTTTTTTGCCAAGCCCGCACACCGTTCAACAAAATTTGGGGTCTGACCCATAGATACACAACCTCAGACAAAACCTGTACCCACGCCCATGTAACACAGATCACAACTTGAGAATAGAATACTGCCCGATGTGGAAAAGGAACAGCAACACAGTATTGATTATTGAACCTAAACTCAATGCTAGAATATTAATCATTGACTGCTGACCTATCCAACCGTGCCATAGTTTTAAATCCACCAGAGTTCATAACTATATAACCCCCACTTACCATCATGCTTTGAAGTTGCAGGGTTAAAAACTGTGCTAATCAAACAAACCTGCTCAGGTGATTCCACTTCCTTGGATTTCTCTTTCAATTCCTCCAAGGCAGAATGGGATTGTATTAGTTTCTCGAATAACTGCACACGCAAAAAAAGACACACAAGGGAAATATGGATTTTATTTTAATTCCTGGAAAAAAAAAAGTTTATTGTTCAATAGCCTAGTATTTACCTTTAAATCATCCTCTTGGGTAAATGTCTTTAGAAAAGAAGCCAATACGTCAACAGACCTCTTTGCTGGATCACTCAAGGTAGCCCCAAACTGTTTGTCATGAGCAGTTAGAAATTGCTTCCAGCTTCCTTTACTTCCCATCATCCCTCTCTTCTGAACCATCTTGACGAGCTCAACAAGGACCTAACATAGGAATACGCGCTAAGCCCAGCAAGAACTAATGAACTTATGAACAGCTTACAGGAGCACAATTGAGTTAGCAAAAACGAAATTTAAGTTTCAATCCTGATTTTAAAAAAAAAGGAAATTTAAATTGCCAAACACACATTCCATTTAAAATCATCCTATGCTAACAAATAAATACGTAAATGCACAAGTATTTATGCGCGTGGAGAGAGGTACTTACCGGTTTCGCCACAACGGCTATCTTTTCATCCATCGAGAGAGAGAGAGAGAGAGAGAGAGAGAGAGCAGTTGTTCGGAGATGGGGAACTGCGGGAATGGATTAGGGTTTTGCGTACGAATTCTCTACTTGAAATCAACCCATCACTCAGCTGCGGCCTTTTGATTTGGGCTGAAAAAAAGGTGAATGGGCTCCTCCAAAACATTGGGCCTTCGAATGTTAAACTCAAAACTGGTTGTGGAATCCCAGACCAATGAAAAAATAAAAAATAAAAAAAAAAGTCCCCGAACAACTATTCGAATACAACGCAAGAAACAACACGGTATTGGACGAACAAGTAAATATTGCATTTATCATCAAACACTAAGGGTGTGTTTGGATGAAATTATTAGATATTATTGTCACTATTTTTTCGTTATTTTTTCTTGAAAGTTTTATGCTAGTAAAGCAAAGGGTGTGCTGAGAATAAAACTATACTTTTTACCCCCAAAATACCAAATCTATAGAGTATAGTACCATTTGTTTACTTCTTTCTCTGTTCAGTATTTCCTCCTCATCCATAGCTGACACAACAAACCAACGATGCATTTCACAGGACTAAGATTACCATAACTTTTTTTTTTTTAACTTGGCTTTTATGGCTACAATCAATGATTACCTTGTCCAGTGGTGGAGCCAGAAATTTTGGATCCCCTGGGCTGGAAAAACTCGGTGAAGCTCCCATCGTTTTTCAAGAAATAAACTAACAAGCATATAGGATATTCAAAAAAGTTCATAATCAATACTAAACTAGTACATAAGTAAGTAATAAGATGTTAAGTAGCAAACAACGAAAAGTACCAAAAACATAATCTATTTAAGTTGTGCCATACGGTCTTTGGAGGAGTAGAAACCATCAATTATCGCATCTGTACTGACGCTTTATCGATCAAATGATAAACCTGTAACTTGTTTGTTTCAACTAATCGACGGCATAATTCAGAAAGAGTGGACAAGTTCTCGAACTCTCGATTGTGAGTGACATCAACCTCATAATGTTCTAACTGAGATCTTAGATAATGCATCTCTTGTTTAGTGAAATCGCTTGGATAAAACTTATCTGCAAGAGTGCAAATCTTCTCAATCTGGAATGATTTGAAGCCATCCTTAGGTTCTAATGCCGAGCTAAGGCTAAGTAGTTTCACTGCCTTCTCATCAAATCTTGCATCCAATTCTGTCATTAGAAAATCTATAGCACCATTGAATACATCAAAATGATAATGATGCTTAATTGTGATGTTGTCACTTTGTTGACAAGAACGACCTGTAGCTTCTACATAACGAGCATCCATGTCTAGTATGGCAATGTTATACTTTATGCACATATCATTCACAACCTTCAAGAGAATATCAAAACCATCGTGTCTCAAAGTAAGAAGAAGTTGTTTTG